>JASAND010025499.1:0-55247 GCA_030248195.1 Trissonchulus latispiculum
TAGAAACTCAGGATGCGTATATTCTTCATAAACCTACAAGGCGAAGGTTTCCTAGGAATCGCTACGAAATGTCGGGAATCGACGACTTATGGCAGGCCGATCTAGCAGATATGATTTCTTTGAGTAAATGGAATGATGGAGTCAAGTATCTATTAGTCGTGATTGATGGATTTTCAAAATTTGCTTGGATTGAGCCTTTAAAAAACAAGAAAGGTGATATTACTAGAGATGCTATAGTGTCAGTGCTCCAAAGGTCTAAACCTCGCAAACCACAAAACTTTAATACAGATTGCGGAACAGAATTTAATAATCAGTATGTGCCGGAAATGATGAAAAAGGAAGGTATAAATTTTTATGTTAGCAGAAATCCCCAAACGAAAGCAGCAATGGCTGAAAGATTGATTAGAACTTTAAAGTCACGACTATATAGATACTTGAATCATAACAACACTTGGCGCTATGTCGATGTATTGCAAGACATTGTTGATTCTTATAACCATTCAAAACATCGTAGTATAAAAATGGCACCTGTAGACGTTAATGAGGATAACGTGAAACAAGTTAACAAAAATTTATACCCTTCTACCGGAGAAACCTTTCCAAAAAAGTTTAAGTTTAAAGTTGGTGATTTGGTTCGAATCCAGAAGGCGAAAAATGTTTTTGCTAAAGGCTACACACCAAATTGGACTGAAGAAAATTTTACAATTGTTGAACATTGCCAAGACGATATCCAGTTTATCGATTGAAAGATAGTAGCGGTGAAATTATTGTCTGCACTTTTTATGAGCAGGAACTTCAGAAAATTCAAAAGACGCCAGATGCCACTTATAAAATTGAGCGAATTTTAAAGAGGCGCATGGTACGAGGAGGTACGGAGTACCTAGTTAAATGGCTTGGGTACCCTACTTCTGCAAGTAGTTGGGTTCCTGAATCAGATGTTGTAAATTTAAAATAGTGAGCGGCAGGTGTTTATGATGATTTTATACGCATATTCTAACACTACTGAGCCGGAATGGTATATTACGAATTTGCAAGGAACGGTAAATTTTAATCATTCGTTAGACTTAACCAAAATTAATCTAAAGTTTAAAAACACTGAATACACACCGGCACGTTTTCGTGGTCTTAAGTGGAAATTTCTTGCAGGTGGTAAATATGTTACATTTCTTCTATTTAGTACTGGCAAAGCTACTAGAGTAGGGGCTAATCGGTTGTGTCAAGTGCATAAAGCAATTAAATTTTGCACAGTACTTTTGCGTAGACTGGGTTACCCACTGATTGCACCCACGTTTACGTTGCAGAACGTTGTTGCTTGCTGCAATGCACATCGTCACATTGATTTGACAGCGTTGGCCGAGCACATAAGTGCCAAGTACAGGTTCGAACAACTCATTGAAAGGGGAGGTGCTCGTGTGTTTTTAGCGACAAGTGTCACTGCAAATATTTTTCATACAGGAAAAGCTATCATTACAGGTGCGAATTCAGTTGAGACTATGTTTCGCTACGCGGAAGTGGTATTCTCATTAATAAAAGACGCGGTAGTTACTAAAGATTGGACAAAAATGTTTAGCTTTAACGTAAATTTGACTATTAATACAGACTATCCTTCTGTAAATTTGCCAAAGGCACTTAAAGTAGAAGGTTTTGAAGTCGGAGTTATGAAATGTACGCTAACTAAAGGCTGGGAGAATATACCCAGTGGCGAATTCGTAGTTGATGGTGAAAAGATTATTGTGCCTGGCGGATTCTCTGACAATGAAGCTGACTTAATAGAGAAATTAAATGAGCTATTAAGTACTGCTGACGTCAAACTAGAGCTTTCGACTGCCAATGTCGTAAAAATTATTAGCGACAAACAAGTTACAGTATCGGCCCTATTGTCTCACGTTCTGGGAATCGAACCCGGGCAGACAGTTGGTTCGAAACCTATTGATTTAGATTATATGAGACAAGTGCTATTTGTTGTTGCTAGCTTTGTAAAGCCACAAATTGTGAACAATACGACTTTACCATTGTTGCACACATTTATGCCAAGGCAAGCAATGGCATCTACTGAATATGTCGAGCTGTTGGAAACGGAATTAACGACTTTGCGTTTTCAATTCCTCAACTTGTTGCTTCAACCTGTAAAGTTTCATGGTGGAGTCGTCGTTCTACAGCTTCACTTTAGGAAAACTAATAAATAGGAAGAAAGAATAGCATAAAGTGTAGTATATAGAGTATTACCGAAGTTAAAAATGGCATTTCGCAAACGTACAGTGCTTTTCCCTGGTGCAACTGGCACTAAAAAGCGTAGAAGAAAGTCTAGCAAAGTTGGTAAAGTTAATAAAAGGAAGCGAAAGTCTAGCACTAAACGTAAGCGTAAGGTAACAAGACGCAAACGTAGACGATGAATAAAAAATCTAATTTGTTTCGAGCTTGCAGTGTCGAGTCTTTAGACTATGCCACATTACCCGATGTACAGCAGGCAATTGAGTCTTCTCAAATTTTAGAAATTCCATGTTATACAAGTTTACCGAGAGATGATTTAACAAGTTTAGACTTTCGTTTTGATAAAACAGATGCTTATCTAGATTTGGATCAAACATTTTTCTACATAAAGTTACAAGTTTTGAAAAATGATAACTCCGAGCTAACTAAAGATAATTTTGTTGCGCCAATAAATTTATTTGGATATGCAATTTTCGCAAACTGCGAAATTTATATTAGCGATCAACGAATCACTACCGATCAAGTAATATTCCCTTGGCTGTGCTACTTGCGCTATCTTTTATTCGAACCAAAGGATGCATTTACCCTCAAACTTATAAACTGGATTAAAGATCCAGCGGGGACTTTAAGTGTACACTACATACCGCGTTCTGCAGAGGAAACAAAAGAAGTAACCACTACTACTACTGACCAGGTCAGTACCACTGAAAACAAGAAACCAAAACGTTATATTTTGAATACAGCGATGGAAGAGAGACATAAACTAATTGAAAAATCCCAAAAGTTAGAACTGTTGTTACCTTTAATGAGTGACATTAGAAAATTTGGTAGGTTAATTCCTAGCCAAACGGAAATTACGGTTAGATTTCTACGAACTCCTTCATCTTTTGCACTGTTCGACCAACTTGAACGCTTAACATATAAAATTAAAGTACTAGACGCAAAACTTTATGTTCCAAGAGTGAAATTGACACAGCCTGCCATTACGGCTTACGATAAGTTGCTAAATTCGAAAGGTTTCCACTATCCCACTACCCAATACATCGGTAAAGCAAGGGCCTTAGCGCAAAATGATCAAAACGCTGAATGGGCAGTATTCACCGGTAACCTTCCCCAAAGGATTTTCTTGTTTATGATTGACAGCAGTGCGTATAATGCACAAATATTTAGCAACCCTTTTGACCTTAAGTTGTACCACTTGGGAACACTAAGCGTATACGTTAATGACCAAAGTTTACCTCAAGCAGCGAGCTTGGCTTACGATAAGAACAATTTTGACAAACTCAGAGTTTTTATGTATGCCTTGATGGGTGTCACTGGAGAAAATCCAAATCTGGATTTGAGTTTGGAAGATTTTGAGGGTGGGTACGGAATTTTTGCAATAGACTGCACTAAAGATCAAGCAGCCTTTTGCGAATACAATAATCCTACACAACAAGGAAACTTGAGAGTAAAGTTGGACTTCAAGAAACCGCTTTATACAGCGGTGACACTATTGGTGATTGGAGAATTTGACACTATGCTTCATATAGATAGCTCGCGCAATCCTACTTGCACCGAATAGAAACTAATAAAAGAGCAGAGATATCACAACTAAAGAAACAATATGGCGCTTTTACAACCTTATACAATGATAGTTTCGGGTGTGACAGGTAGCGGAAAATCTGTCTTTATAAGTAAACTTTTGGAGAATCAATCTGAGATACACAATAAACCTTTTGACAAAATTTTCTACTTGTACTCTATGTTTCAAGATCTTTATAAAGACTTGCTTAACAAAGTACCTAATATTGAAATGATTCAGGGTATACCAACAGATTTGGTAGAAACAGTAACCAGTAGCAACGGCGACACGCTGATAGTTCTTGATGATTTAATGTTTGAACTGGAAAACGATAAAAGATTGCCGGCATTATTCACGAAATGTCGTCACGCCAACTGTTCAATAATTTTGGTGTTGCAAAATTTTTATCACGAATCAAAATATCTAAGAACTATCACACGCAACGCACACTATATTGTGCTTTTCCCCAATCCTAGAGATGCACAAATTATAAGTCGCCTAGGACAACAAATTTTCCCAAATCAACCCAAATTTCTACCAGACGCTTTTGCCCAAGCTACGTCCAAGCCTTTCGGCTACCTGCTTTTGGACTTAAAACCAACCATTGATCCACGATTTAGAGTTAAAGAAGGTATATTTCCAGGTGAACAACATTACTTATATTTACCTAAAGGTAATAAATAGAAACTAACAGCTTAACATTCAAACGAAAATGTCGACAGTAGTAAAAACTAACGTTCACTTTTTGCATGTGCTCGCCGAAGCGCATCCTAAAGTTATTTCTGCGATGCTTAGTACTGCAAGGAAAAGTTTAATAAAAGCAATCTCGGAAGTAGCTCTTAACGTTGTAAATGGTAGAGTACCCCTAACTCCCCAACAGCAAAGAAAACTGAAACGATATAATAAACTAGTAGAACTTTTAACAAATAAAAAGGTACCAGATAGTCGCAAAGTTGCAATAGTCAAAAGGAATCCTCTTTTGCTAAAATTTTTGTTAGAACCAGCACTAAAGTTTCTGGAAACATTTATATAAATGGCGCAACGAATGGTAGTGATACCGGAAACTGTGTATCAGAAACTGTTAACATCCCAAGGAAGCACAACAGCTCCACAAACTTCAACTCAGTATCAAATTGTGGAATCCAACACTGAAACATTACAAAATTTAGCGGATCTTTTACCGAAACAATACAGAAACAAAGCCAGAATTTTGTTACACTATTTAGAAGGAAACGTAAAATTGGATTCGTCCCAAAGGATTTTGTACCCACCTACGAATGAGACGGGTTCTCATTTGCTCGATTTAGTTAAATATTTTGTTACTCCAAATCATATTAAGCAATTACGGCCCTTAGATGCACTAAAGTTTGCAAAATTGTTGAAAGAGTTCGGCGTGCCTAAAGCAGCAATTTCACGAACTGAAATTAATAAAAGGCATAAACAAGGTGTTAAATCTTACTACGAATGGATACCTTTATGGTAACTCCTGTTTCAACTCTCGGGGTTGATTGCTCGCGACTAACATTTTCTGTGTACAGCTTAACTACAAGTTGCCAAAACTTAGGAGAGAAAAATATTAGAGATTTTCTAAACTCGCTACTACAAGCTACGGAATCAAGAGATAAGGTGATATTTATTTTTGAAGACGAACACTTTCATTCATTCCAGACAAGTATTTTATTAAGTGGCGCTGTAAATACCACAAACTTTGCTAGACTTTTTGCAGACGATCGATCAGTTACCGTAACATTTATACATATAAAATGTACATAAATATGATTTCGCGTTGGGAAGAACGCGGTAAATTTGGAGTATTTGTATTTATTTTGATATTTATACTGAGTGTTTTGATTGTACTGTTTAAACAAGGGCAACTGTTGTTAAATTTAACTCTTGCACCCCTGCCAACACAATTGAACACAGTAATGTGTTTCCAGAATTGTACTCGAACAAACCCAGAGGAGTATGTCCCTTCAACAGGATATAGGATTCTTTGGGATAATTTAGATGCTCGTAGACTTAGAGCAAGTATTGGATTAGATATTCCAAAAGCGGATAAATTATGGGGTGCAAGAGTTGTGCATTTGTTTCGTACCTTTGATGATATATTACAAACTGTTCGTAAAGATGTTCCCCTAAAATTATTATTGATTGTTGATGAAGATTCAAAACTTTTCTATATTCGTAATTGTTTGAATGGGGCAACTGTTGTTGAAAAGTTAAGTGAATTCGATCTTGAATTTGTATTGGAACATACGTATATACAAATGCATATAGATTATCTATAGTGGCAGATATTTTCACAGCAGGAGGTCGAATTAAATTTAGAAACTCTAAGATGTTTCACAGCAGGAGATCTAAACCGACGCCAAGTGGCAGATGTTTTCACAGCAGGAGGTCGAGTGAAATTTAGAAAACTATTGAGGCCAAGTGGCAGATGTTTCACAGCAGGAGGTCTAAACCGACGCCAAGTGGCAGGTGTTTTGAAAAAGGGTCAATTGAAACTCAATTGAGTGAGTTAGTCTATTGCTGTCTGTCTTACAGTAAAGTTGTGTCATCATCATGCAGAACTCTGATTGTCATGAACGATTTATTCAACAACCGGATGGAGATATCTACCTATTCTTCACTGGATACTCAACCTTCTCGAACTTTTACCGGCTGCCTTTTCTCATCGATGGTCGCCTTTACCAGACTGTAGAACAATATTATCAGTCGCGGAAGGCTTGGTACTTTAATGACAACGATGCTTATAAGAAGATTCTGGAATTCTGGGCACCGAGTCGGTGCAAGGAACTGGCTAAAGACATCAAGGGCTTTGATAAAGCTGAATGGCGTAAAGCAGCGGAAGATGTGATGCTGACTGCTCTAAGAGCAAAGTTTGGGCAGAACAAGGCAGCTCGGGACAAACTGGTGTCAACCGGCAGTGCAACCCTGGCCGAGGCATCTAAATACGACAAGTTCTTTGGAATTGGAATGGCAATCAATGAAGATGGTGTCGAAGACAGAAGAAACTGGAAAGGACGCAACGTTCATGGCGAAAACTTGATGAAAATACGTGATGAACTCAAGTAATTGCTTTGTGTTGCCCTTGTTAATTTTGTACATAATTTGTATATAGAAAAAAGTGAATGCAAAAAAACAAGGAAGCATTCAGAAAAAGCAGAAAAGAAAAACTGCAGAAAAAAAGCAGAAAAGAATAACTGCAGAAGAAAGCAGAAAAGAAAAACTGCAGAAAAAAAAGCAGAAAAGAAAAAAAACTGCAAAAAATGCAGAAAAGAAAAACTGCAAATGCAGAAAAGAAAAGCTGCAAGAAAATGAAAAAACATCCGATCTTTATGGTGCAAATGAAATCATTAATTGATAAGCAAATAGCAATAAGTAGTTTAGGTCAGCGTGAAAATCCTTTTTGGTGGGAAATGAGAATGAATCGATTAACTGCTTCTCAGTTTGGTCGAATCGCTCGTAGGAAAGGGAACCTAGAGTTTCAGACCACTAAAATGCCAGCAGCTTGTCTGGTTGGCATTAAAGAAGAGATAAATGCGAAACGAGCTTAGATAAAATTTATGCAAGAGAAGTACAATGTGGATATTCGTATTTATGACGTAGGTCTCTGCGTTCCTGAATGGGCGCCTTATCTAGGTGCTTCTCCAGATGGAGTTGTTGTCAATAAGTTTGATTCTAGCACCAAACCATGGTTGCTAGAGGTTAAGTGTTTGTACGATACCAACCCTACCCCTCGTTCAATTACACAAATCAGGCAAGAACGAGGAAGTAGCTTTTACTTAAAAGTAGTGAATGGTCAGTATGTTTTACGCAAGGAACACAACTACTACGCACAAGTTCTCGGCCAAATGGCAACTACTGGCATCAGCTTTACTCATTTAGCTGTATATGCTCCTAGAGTAAAGGAGTTGCTGGTAGTTCCTGTTCATTTTAACGAACAGGATTGGCTAAATTTGAAATCAAAATTGGATGAGGTACATTGTGACCAGACCAGAGTGGACAGTGGTCAAGTAGAAATGATGGACACTAGTCCAATGTCTACTGAGGTAGCGGTCATGGACACAATGGCTACTGAGGTCGAGGACATGGACACTAGTGATAATTACGTCAGCATGTATGACTTGCTCCCTCATTTAAGTTCAATTGACATTTAAACTTATGGGCAGGTGCAAAACAGCAGGTGTCAAACGGCAGGTGCAAAATAATTTGAAACTTTTGAATTGTTGTATAACGTCAGTTTGAATTTCTATTTCTCTGAGTCAAGTGGTTATGGCTAGCTTTACTGTTGCCTTTGTAACGGTTGTTTCTGATGGAATTCATGAAATGGGGGAGGTGGTGATGGAGGTATCGGTCCTGGTGCTGTTCCCTGATGGTGGTACCTATGAAGAAACCTATAGGACCCGGGCTCCAGTGGCGTTCAACTTGTTGACTGAAAAGCAAAAGGCTTCATTTTATCGGGCTAGGTCGATGAACGGGCTGAACTGGGTGGATTCACCACAGCTGGCAACAAAAATGGAGGTCCTGGCCAGGGTTTGTGAGATCATTCAACAGAAAGGGGCAAAGGTGGTGATCACCAAAGGGACTGCCCAGCACAAATTGCTGGTGCAGGCCTTTTCACTGGCTGAACTGAAGGTTGGGTTGTACGATGCCGGTTATCATCTGGACTACCCAGCTTTTCCCAACATGCCACGTGTGGAAGGTGTACCTTGCTGTGGAACTCACAAGAGAATGAGATTCACCAAGAAGAATATCCAATGTGCCCGTCACCGAGCCCACCAACTGAAGGAAACCTTTTTAAACTTTAATGAATAAACTGAATTGTATTGTAGTAATGTAGTGTACTTGTTGTAATAAATGAATAAAAATGAAAAAAAAATGAAAAGAGAAAAGAATTGTAAAAAAATGAAAAAATGAAATGAGAAAAGAATTGTATAAAATATTAAAAATGTAAATAAAAATATCCGCCTAAATGGCTAAAATATCCGCCTAAGTGGCTAAATATCCGCCTGGCTGGCTATTTGCCTAAAGGCTATAAAATTAGTTGGAATTTGGGAAATTAATAAAAGGAAGACGATGATTTCAATATAATTAACAAAATTGATCTAGAAAAGTAAAGATGGAATTTGAAATAAGCAAAGATTACGCTGCCGATGCAAACCAAATGCGATGTGTGGAAGCAACCATCGGTGCCATGGAAAATGATTTGATTGATGGATCCAATGTGAAGCGCTTTCTGGTGGCTCACTTCCCGGATTGGACTGAAGATAGCCTGATGTTTCTACTGATATCAGATTCCTGCTCTCATATCCTATACAAGGACTGGGTGACCAAGACAGGACTGTTTCAGTCGTCAGGGTTTCAAGGCCGTCCACAACTTCATCTAACGGCCATTCACATCAAATAGTAAGTAGCTTAACTAGAGGAACAACGAAATTAATAAAAGGGAGTGGTATTTTAATATAAAGGTATTCAGACATTGAATAAACCTACATAAAGCTACTAAAATGATTGAACCATATGAACACCAAGAGTCTAACTTTGGTTTGAAATGGATTCAGATTGATGACCGTGTCCCAATGGACAGCGAAACCTGGATCACTCGGATAAGCAATCTCTTGAGAGGCAAACGTAAAGTCTCTATGATTGTCAACAACGGAACTGGAACACTGGTGCCCATTGGACTGACTGATGTGCGGGACTTTCCCAAACAGACTGTGGCCCACATTCTTCATAAGAAGACTGCAATTGAGTTCTTTCTGTTCTACGTTCCTGAACAGGAAGCTGCGGATTCTGCGGATGGATTCGATTGAACTACGGATGAACGCTGACTGACGGAAACTACAAACCTCTTCGGAGGTTCCGCCTAGTACTTAGTACTTGGCATTACAAATCTGTTGATACTTGCAATAATCTCTTTCATTTTTGTTTTAGGAATTATGGATCTTGTTTACGACAATTTAGTATTATTTTGCAACGACATGAAGGCTGAGCCTGTATTGGATTATCTATTGGAAGTGGGATTACTTTCTCCCAACGTGGCGGAGGACCTCAGGCGTCGGACGCCTGACCATGACAGAAATATGGATATTATAGCAACGCTTAATCGACACGGAGCGAATGCCTCGATTTTATTTCGAGAGGCACTGCGGAAATCTGGACAGCACGACCTCATGATGATCTTGCCTGGACCAGATCAGCCATTACAGAGGGGCGTTACCTGGAAGGTTTACTCACGTCTACGGAAACTTCAACTACAAGGTCAGGAAATATTCGAATCTATGGAAACCGCCAGGATTGACATTGCATATGCGCTGGGGCCTCTGGACTGCGACGTTCGATCGGTGGACTTTACTGAATGGTTGGGAAACCACCCCTGTAAACGATGGACAGTACCCGAATGGCTCATTGTTCCATGGAATCATTATGACTGCAACCATTAACTTAAATTTATGCTGTATATCTGACTTACCTTGTATAATATGTAGTCACTTGTAAACCCCGCTGTATATTGCCTGAAATAAACATTTTCCGCCAGTTACACTGGCTAGAGAATTTTAAATTCTCTTTTCATAAAATACTAACAACTAACCTCAAATAAACAAACTTTGCATTTTCATCACAAATTGTTAGCCACGTACAGAGTGTAGCTCAGGTTGCAGAGAAAAATCATGGGTCACTTGCAGCGTGGAGCTTAGGTTGTAGAGGAAAACTAAGCTCATATTTGAATTCTACATGGTCGAAAACCCTATAGGTAAGCTTTTCCCGTTAAAAATAGCGAATTTTCAATTTTAAGCTAGGGTTAGCAATGGGTCCGGTGAGGGCCAAGGTACAGGACGGAGCTTAGCTAATACAAGAAAACTAAGCTCATATTTGAATTCTACATGGCCGAAAACCCCCTAGATAAACTTTTCCCGCTTAAAATAGAGAATTTTCAAATTTAAGCATGGGTCAGCCATGGTTCCGGTCACTTGCAGCGCGGAGCTTAGATTGCAGAGGAAAACTAAGCTCGTATTTGAATTCTACATGGACGAAAACCCCCTGGATAAACTTTTCCCGCGTAAAATAGAGAATTTTCAAATTTAAGCATGGGTCAGCCATGGTTCCGGTCACTTGCAGCGCGGAGCTTAGATTGCAGAGGAAAACTAAGCTCGTATTTGAATTCTACATGGTCGAAAACCCCCTAGATAAACTTTTCCCGTTAAAAAAAAAAAATTTTAAAATTAAATGGGGCGGGTCCCGTCCCTGAAGCTGAGCCACCTCCTCCTCCTCCACCAGGCCGCTTTCGCCGCTTCGCCGCTTTCGCCGCTTACACCACCACCCCCACCAGGCCGCTTTCGCCGCTTCGCCGCTTTCGCCCTCACACCGCCACCCCCGCCAGGCCGCTTTCGCCGCTCACACCACCACCCCCGCCAGGAACTACCTGTGGTGCGGACCTATTACTACTCGTAATATATATATGTTGAATGTACCCCCGCCCCGGTATGTTCCGGCGTAGTTTTACCCGTGTCTCGGCAAAACCCTGAAAATGTATCAGACATGGGGTCGAGTAATTCCCGGTGTCCAAAGTGAACCGAGAAAATATTTTATCATTTTTCCCATTTTTTATATATTATGTATGGTAGTAGGTTGGGGTACAATTGTATCAGCGGGGGGGGGGGGGGGAGTGGAAAAGGGAGGATTTCGAATTTTCTTGATATTAAAAGTGGTGAAGTGGGAAAACTAAAAAAATTTAATTGTGTTTGTGAGTTGGAGAGGGGATAGCTGCCTCTGGGGGGTGTTGCGGTGTCGATTGTGGATTTGTGGGCGGGGTATGTGTGTCAGGGGGATGTTCTGGTTGGTGTGGTTGGGGGGAGTGGGGAGTCTTTCTGTCTATTTGTTTGTTTTTTTTTTTGGTTTTGGTTGGGGTGGGTGGTTGGGTTTGTTGGAAATGTTTGTTTTGTAGTGTTGGTGTTGTGTAATTGTGTGTTGTTCTGTGTTTTTCTTGTGTTGACCAAAGTGAACCGGGAAAATATTTTATCTTTTTTCCCATTTTTTCTTAATCGCATTTTTCTCTAGTGTGTATGGTGGGGCTAACGCTATTTTATACTCTGGTGGGCGGGGCGCGGGGGGGGGGGGGGTGTGGAGGGGGTAATTGTTTTATATTTCTTGTTTTTTTTAGTTTAGTGTGAGTTTTTTAAAATTATTTTTTTTTTGTTTTGTGTTGTTTGTGGTGTTTTTTTTTGGTTTTTGTTGTTGTTTGTTTTTGTGTTTGTTGTTTGTGTGGGTGTTGTTTGTTGGTGTTTGTGTTTGTGGTTTTTTGTTTGTGTTTTTTTTTTTATTTTTTTTTTTTTTTTTTTTTTTGTTTTTTGGGGGGGGGTTTTGGGTGTTTTGTGGGTTTTTGTTTGTTTTTTGTTTTAGTTGTGGCAATAATTTAGGACTGTGTCGTCTTATTTTCAGTTGGTTAGCGGTTAGGTAAGGGAGTAATCAGACATTGCCACACTCATCCACGAACTTGCGACTCTTTATTGAAAACAAATTACTTTATTAGAATTCTAATATTCTACAACAGATGCTGACTGTAGTATGGAATAAGGTTTTGTTGCCCGGCCGGTTGATGCAAACTGGACGGCCGGAACCAGTTTTGACCTAATCTTGCTACACTTTGCAAAATTTTTAGGATTAAATGATGCATACCTAATGATTAATTAATGATGCAAGCATACTCTTGATTATGCATATTACTTATGATATCACGTTTTGGCCTGGTCTGGTTCAGAAAACCGGCTGGCTGGTTTGCAACCGCCGGCCAACAACTCTAGTATCGAAGCGGACACTGACAGTACCCTTTGTGAACATTAAGGAGATGCTCGGCTATGCAGCCGTAAGTTGTTGTCAACGGATTTATTTCGAAGAAATAAAAGTTAACAATAATAAACCATCTGCTTATATAGCAATGTTAACAACAAATCCCGATTCGTAACAATTACGCAAATTGGCTTGGCTGATGCAATTGTGCTAGGCAGGCAGCATAAGTGACATACGCAAAAATGGCGAGCTCCGTTTTTCAATTTTCAAGACAAGATTCTCAATCTAAAATTAAAATTTAAATCATGAAATCATATTTTAATATGACACTCTATTCCATGGCATGACTAAAAAGAAGAAAACGACGATGATGATGATTAAATTTTCCGACCGTGTAGCCGAATGGTTAAGGCGCCGGACTTCCGATCGAAAGGTCCGAGGTTCGATTCCCGCCTTACCCATAATGACGTTACATTGTTTCCTTGAGCAAGAAAATTAGGTCACTGCTCCGCCGGTCGGATGAGGCGTTAAATTGGTGGGCCCGTGTGCTGCCTTGCTGGGGGTAGTGCACGCTAAAGAACCCTTAATCCACTTATCGTCAAGAGTAGGGCGCGGAGTTCCCGGTGGAAGGAACTTCCTTTGGGATATACCAGCACTTCTGCAATGTGGTCCGCCTACCTCCTGCGAGGGAGTGTTGGGTGCAAACGAGTCACGTACTTTAAATGGATCACACAACTTTCCGGGTTTGTCTCTGATCCCACCCCATCTGCGCTTGGGGCTGGGAGTGTCGAAAGATGCTGTGCTCCTCTACCTTGCTTATGAGCAGTTAATGGATGTCTTACTACCGGAGCCGAAAGGCCAAGAAGGTGTCTGCTCCAGCTTCCCATTGTGGGACAGCATTCAGGCGACGAAGCGAGAGTCATACTAGCTAAGACTGATGGGGAGAGACAAAGGTTAGCGCCCTCATATAGCCTCTTGGCTGAGTAGCCCGGCAATAACAACAACAACAACATTAAATTTTCCTTCCAAAAATTGCATGTTCATTACGCTCGAAACGCGAGAATTCAAAAAGTAAAACCATGAACACATTATAAAAGATAATAAGTAGTCATACAGATTTGTAGCGCTTCTACCAAAGCTGGTGGACCAGGAAGAAACAGAGGACAAGCCCAACACGGGAGGCGTCAGGTACCCTCGCACCCACGAAACCAGGACCTAGGAGAGAGAAGGGAAGAAGGAGGCTCAGCTTTTCAATCAGAATTGTATCTTCATTGGATTTGTAGCAATAAACTTGGCAGAAAAACGTATCTGCAATTAGGGATTTCAAAACAAAGCCAGACCGAAAGTCGTATCTGCAATTTATCATTGCAAATACGTCTTTATGGCATTGGCCCAGCCGGGTTTCGAACCACGGCCCTACTGACTCCGGAGCAGACATGCTATGCTAACCAACTACACCACAGGGCCATCATCTTTCCTATGCCTGCTTCCCTTACAGATTGGTCTGTGTGCGTACTCACGATTCTAGGTACAAAAACATGAGAAAAGGATGTGGTCTGGGAAGTGTCTCTTGTAATGTGAGGCTACAACACATTAAATTCGGTTTTTGACAGTAATGTAGTTAAATATAATTCAATGTAATTCCTGTTCCAAATAAAGTGAACTTCTTGTACATATTTCATGCATATAATAGATACTCTTCTTTGATATAAACGTATATTAACATTCTATTAATATTTCCCCAGGAGCACAGCGAGCAAGGTTGTTGAAAAAAGGATTTCACCATAAATAATTGCTTTATTGGTTTAAGACCATTCATCACTTCTTTTGGCAAACTCTTTCGCAGCAGTGGCCCTGTAATTTGTGTAAATTAAGACACTTTCCAAAGTGTAGTCGTCGTCGTAATTCTGAGATTAGTTGATTTTACGACGACAGCTCGCTAACCAGTTCAGCAAGGGCGCGTCCTCAAATGTTTAGATGAAATGAGATTATTCAATGCACGGAAAACATCACAACTTTGTAATGTTGTGCATTTTCGGAGCAATTGCGGATTGCATATTGCTATCATTTCATTCACGTTTTTAGGCGCGGCAGTAGAATTTTTGTTTTCAAAGTTTGCTTCGAAAGAAAACTATTGTCAACTGTTATTGCTATTGCTATGTGTCATTACGTTTCGGACCCTGTTCGTTCAGCCTGAACAAACAATTAATGTGTTGTAATTGTTGTTGAAAAGTCGGGCTGATTACGCACCACCTGAACTACTGCTGCTGATTATCTACAACAGAAGATTAGGCTTGATTCTTAAATGTTGGCTTGTACAGATAAAATAAATCGCTAACATTAACGTATGTTTTTGGAAAAAGAATCGAGGATCTACCCTCTGACTCAGAGTGACGCTTTTCTTTCCATTTTGTTGCTCATTTCATTTTCACAAAATGTTTAATTTTAGGAGCAGGATCCTTTTGTAGAACAGGTCGTCTGTCTACTGTTGTTTCCGTCAAAAATTAACCGTTTTAGCTAATTATCCTGAGAGCCCTTATAAATATCTAATGATCTCAGACGGTTGTAATAGATGTTTCGAGTGGGACAAGAAACGTTTGAAGCTTACTACATTTTTTCATTGGCTGAATGAAAGCATCATCATTCATCAGTCATAATAGAGGACGGACAGATAGCCAAAGTGCTCAGTGATTTTAGACAGCATCAATGTATCCAGGAAATACTTAATAAGACTTTCTCCGTTACCTTCTGTTAAATTGTGTCTGCCAAGTGCTAGAAGCTAGAGTATTCAAGTTTTCAAGATTGACCTAAATCTTACATCAGCTTGAACATCCGTGTGTTTTGGTGAAACTGCAGATTCCAGTTTCGTTTTCAAACCTTGAAACCCATTCAACCTAATTCCATGCTTTATAATAAAGAAGCAGAAATGTAAAAAACATAAATTAGAAAGCAGGTATTGAATTCCATCGGTTTCTAAAATTAACCACAAGTTTCCGTTCATTTGCTTGGCAAGAATTCAGTTTCTTTTCTTTTCTATTCGACTCTGCCAACCAAGTCCAACTTTATCTGAGCGATGGGGAAAGCAAGGTCCCAACAGTTTCTATCGGATTTTGCTTTTTCCTTTCAAATAATGCCAGTGAGGCTAGAAATTGCCGGAATTTGAAGTAATGGTATATTCTCCTCAGAATTTCATAGTTTTCCACATGGGAAGACTTTATATAATTACCTAACTAGAATTTACCAATTACTGCTAATGAAATTTTGAGTATCTTTGCAGCTTGCTTTCTGTGTTATTTGCATTGACTCTTTCCAATTACTGAAGATAACAGTTAACGTTTTCTGTGTGCGGAATGCCAGTTTCTGTGATGCAGGTAAGCAAGCATTGTACGTAGATGTAAGAACATTCTGAAAACAAAAATATTTAATCAAATAATTTAAAATATTTATGAATGTAAGGATCAATGTAAGGATGTAAGGAAAGGATGTAAAGATGATTCAGATTTTTTTGTCCTGAGGTGAGACTGCAGGAAATCAAGTCGTCACTAAATTCAGCAACTGAGAATCAAAAATGAGAATCTCAAGTAGAAACCGCACCCACGACTTTTGTGTTACCGTTCCGACGCTCTGCCAACGTAACTATCGAGACTTCCCCGCCACACTCCTATTAAATTAGCTGTTTACATGTGAAGTAAAAACTTGCAACAATGTTTCAAGTTACATTGATTTAACAAGCTATTTACATGTTACTTAAGTCTCCTTTTTATTGGACTGCTTCCAGCTGGTCTTTTCGACAATTTTCAAGATCTAGTTTGAGTGCTATGTTGTTCGACAAGCTTACAAAAAACAATGCGTGTATCTTCAACTCATCTTCAATGTCTAGCTGGAAATTTGTCAGCGGAAAACACTCAACACAAAGCCATTGTGTCACAAAGCACCTCGAGCGTAGACCAAAGTTGCACCTTTTCCTACCGAGTGAGGTGATGAGAGTGTATTAATGGAGGCAAGATTAAACATAGTAAACACAAAGTTATCTTCGTAGAAATGTAAGTACAATATTAAAATGTTATACAAAAAATCTCTGAACTACTGGCATTTTGCTAGATTTTTGTTCCGTAACAAACTTTTTGATTTTTGCAGGATCGGCAGGATGACGAGTACGCTTTTGTGGAGCTGCAGAGAAAAGATTTGTACGACGAGGAGAGGCGACGCCTGGGCCGCTGTGGTTACTGTATGCGATATAATTGTACTTTGGGACGGTTCTGGTCTATCATTACAGGACTAATTCCTATACTACAGTGGTTGCCAAAATACGCATGGCGAACCGAATTTCTCCATGATGTTATAGCTGGAGTTACGGTCGGCATAATATGCATACCTCAAGGTAGGCTAACGAAAAAGCTCGTTATTATCGTTATAATCTAGTCTCGTTGTACGGGCCGGGGTATAGCTGAGTGGTAGAGTTCTCGCCTTCAGATCAGACAACTCAAGTGCAATCCCCTCCATGGACACTTTTCTACATATCTTTCAATCTTGATTTCCACCTTTCACGGTAGTACCTTTACGTAAACTGTATGTTTAGGAATGGCTTATGGAATGTTGGCTGGCGTGAAGCCTGTATATGGACTTTACACATCACTCTGGCCTACAGTTTTGTATGCATTCTTTGGAACCTCAAGACAGATATCTGTGGGTACGGTATGCTTTAGTTGCTTAGTTTTATTTAATTAAAATCTATGCAATCAAATAGGTAAATTTAAAATCAATTTTATGGTAATCTGAAAGTTTCTGGTTTGTTTGTCCACTTAACAGCTGAGCACAATTAATTGTGAATCTATGCATATTTCAGGAACATTCGCAATTATTAGTATAATGGTTAGATCCGCTATTCAGAGTCACATGCCAGCACCTCCTGTCTCGTCTCCAACTCCTTTGCCAGCTCTGACCACTGAGCCTATGTTCGCCGAAGAAAGCATTAATGAAGTACATAGTGTTTTATGGAAATTCATGTAGTTTATCTGTCCTGTTGTTCTTCAGACTAGCTTCCAGTTTGATAATTTTTATAACGTTTTAAATATCAAACTTCAAACCTTCTCTTCAAATTTCAGATACTAAATAAGACGTTGGATGAGGTACTGTTGGTTGCCAACGGGACGACTGAAGCTGTGGAGAATTCCAGAGCCTGGTTGTCCCATGTCGATCACAAAATGGAAATTGGCATGTCCTTGTGTTTGCTGACTGGCCTGTTTATGGTAATCACTTTTGCCGAGTAGCCCAGTTTATACTTTTTGTGTTTATGTGAGTGGTAATAGAGAGATGAACTGAGACCGGTTTGGGAGTCATTTTGATCCCAACTTTTGGGAGTCATTTTGATCCTAACTTTTGGGAGCTATTTTGATCCCTATTTTATGAGTCATTTTCTCCAGGTGATTAAGCTGATGTTTGGGTCATGTGATGACTGTGTTTTTTGGGAGCCATTTTGATCCAGGTGATCTAGCTGATGACTAATTAACGGTGATGAATAAAGTTGTTGGGAGCTGTTTTGATCCCAACTTTTGGGAGCTATTTCGAATCCCTATTTTAGGGAGCCACTTTTAATTTAACTTTTGAGCCTTTGATTCTTTGAATCCATTTTCGAGAAATGACTGAATCCAACTTTTGGGAGCTATTTTGATCCCAACTTTTTGGGAGCCATTTTGATTCCAACTTTTTGGGAGCCGTTTTGATCCCAACTTTTGGGAGCTATTTTTGATCCCAACTTTTGGGAGCTATTTTTGATCCCAACTTTTGGGAGCTGTTTTGATCCGAACTTTTGGGAGCTGTCTTGATCCCAACTTTTGGGAGCTGTTTTGATCCATACTTTTGGAAGTTATGTTGAATCCTAATTTTTGAGTGACCATTTGCATCCCGTGATAATCAGAATATTATGTGATGAGTGAAATCTCTTGTTTTGGCTCAGATAATGAAAATTCTTCCAAGAAAAGGTCTAGTCACCTACCAATACGTTCGTAACATGGACGTTCAGCATTGAATCTCTATGTTCATTTGATGTTCACAACAATAACTTTGGGAGATGTTAACGTTTATGAAACCTATACTGTTTATGCAGCAAAGTTGATTGATCTATCAATTTATTGGCTGAGGTGAAGTTGTGAAAGATTACCAGAGATCCTGTTATGATGTCAGCAGAAGGCGCAAGTAGTAAGCATCTTTGTTCTATTAAATGCAAAAGTGCTCATTAAGTGAATGTATTGACATTGTTTTGATGAAAATGATAGAAAACCCGTGACTGATGAAACCTATTTTAATTTTAGAGAACACCCAGCATGATTCCGTGTGTCCTCTGTGCCTGCCCGCCTCGTGTCACACTGCTACATAACCTGCAGAGACACCTACGGAAGCAACATTGAACGGATTATCGTACCTTGTTCCCCAGAACAAATAATCACACTTGTTCCATGTGCTCTCAGTCATTCACGAAGTTGAAGAACCTAAACAGACATATGAAGGAACAACATGGCGGTTCAGGATCCTACAAATGCGACCAATGTATATCCCATTTCCTCAGAAAAACCCATTTTCTCAGAAAGTCCCACCTAATCCGTCACATCGACCGAAACCACGGCGTACCAACAACTCAACAGCCACCGCCAAGGGAAACTTCAACTCCGACGCCAGCTACCACTGAGTCCCACCTAATCCGTCACATCGACCGAAAGCACGGCGTACCAACAACTCAACAGCCACCGCCAAGGGAAACTTCAACTCCGACGCCAACTACCACTGAATCACTTCCAGTTGGCCCACCCGGCCAGGATGATATCTACTAAACAAGACACGACGAAGAAATTCCTTCCAAGTTACAACTTCCACTTACCTTATCTGTGCTATTGTGTGAATGACAGTTATTGTAGAATTGTATGTAAATAATACATGTAAATAAAGCCTGAAGGAGTTAGTTCTTCGTGAAGCAATAGGTAAAAGTTAGGTAAACAAAAGGTTAGGTCAGGTTAGAACAATAGTAATAAGGAAATGCAACAGATTTGAATTTCATGAAGCAACAAGCTACAAATAAATTAGTTTACATTTACCATTACTCCATGAAGTTAGCAGTACATTTGTTTTGAAAAAAGCTAACATTTTAAAATGGCGTATTACAAAATGCTGATTTTAAAATGTTTGATTTTACATAAAGTTAACATGACACCAAATGTACACTGATTTTTACAAAACACTGATTTTACAAAACACTGATGTGCTCTGCATACGAAATTACACTCTTTATGAAACCTGATAAAGGTATGCAGCAAAAATAGTTGATTAGGAAGCAAGTGATGTCTTGAGGTTAAGGGTATTAAGTTACCAACTATTCAACCAGCATGGAGAACATTAATTTGGAATTGTTTTGCGAGAAATTGGAACCTATGCCTGTAGCAGACTTCATGGTGGAGTACAATCGGATCACAAATTACTTTCGAGAATCCATTCAGGGCAAACTCAGATACTATGCAGCTCTGGATCTCCTACTCAGACTGAAGCAATGTGAGGTTTCCGCAACCTTACTTCACGAAGCCTTGATACAGACCGATCAGCACGACTTGGCGAAAGAACTTGACTGTGAACGACTACAGAAGACCGTCACCTGGAAACTGTGCTCGGAGACCGATGCTCTAATATTCCAATGTCGGAAGACGTTCCCAACCGTTCAATCAGCGCGATGCGACGCAGTAATGTTCCTCACATCCCTAAAATGTAACAATCGGACAGTGGTAATTACCGAATGGTTGGGTGTGAACAGAGGAACAACGTGGACGATTCCGGAATGGTTTGTATGCCCATGGACTCATCAAGACTGCAAACAACACTATAGTCTAGCAAACTTAAACTGGACCAAAAGAGTGAATTTTGTGGAGAGTTTATTATTCAAGTTAAGTATGACACTGTATATATTTTCTGAAAGCTCAGAAATCAGAGATTTCAAAAAATTTAAAAAATTCTAAAATTTTAGAATTTCAAATTTCAGAAATTTTAGGAACTGTAGGAAAAGAAAAGCTAGTTGGGATCAAAATGGCTCCCAAAAGTTGTGATCAAAATAGCTCCCAAAAAGTTGGGATTCGAAATAGCTCCCAAAAGTTGGGTTTAGTCACTTCCCGAAAATCCATTCAAAGAATCAAAGGCTCAAAAGTTAAATTAAAAATGGCTCCCTAAAATAGGGATTCGAAATAGCTCCCAAAAGTTGGGATCAAAACAGCTCCCAACAACTTTATTCATCACCGTTAATTAGCCATCAGCTTGATCACCTGGATCAAAATGACTCCCAAAAACACAGTCATCACATGACCCAAACATCAGCTTAATCACTTGGAGAAAATGACTCCTAAAAATAGGGATCCAAATAGCTCCCAAAAGTTAGGATCAAAATGACTACCAAAAGTTGGGATCAAAATGACTCCCAAAGTGCGCTCAGTTGATGTCTCTATTACTACTTATATGTTTTGTGCTTTTGTCCTTTGTTTTTGTGCTCTATGCTTTGTAGTTTGTGCTCACTAGACTAGGATGCGTTCATATATACTAGTGGTGAAACTAGTATGGGTTTTTGACTGCTCTGATTTTATTTTTACTAGAATCGGATATAAAGATATATGAACTAATGTCATAAATTTTAGATAAAGTTGTATATACACCAGAAATGAATTTACAAATGAAACCTAAAATTTGACCTAGTTCTTATTTGTTATTTCAGACATTGTTCGGAATTTTGCGGCTGGGATTCATATCTTCGTATCTATCAGCCCAGCTGGTGGAAGGATTGACGACAGGTGCAGCAGTCCATGTATTCAGTAGTCAGATGTCGCACTTGTTTGGAATTCCGGGGCTCAGCAAGTCTGGCAGTTTCGGTCTGATTTGGGTAATTTAGTAATGATATTTTATTATGCTAATTATTTGGCTAATCTTAGAGGGCATCTGATCTCACTTACTGAATTGAAGTTACGTAAATCTGTCATCGCTTTTTAAGGTGGTGGTAACGTTTACCGCAGTCGTCTTCAAAACACCATAACTTGTTCATTTTCAGGACTTATATTGCAAAGGATACATTTCTAGAGTGATTTACACCAAGGCGACCATAGCCCATTTTTAAATAAGGATTTCAGAAATCTGTGCAATTTGATCACGCTGCTATACACCAAGCTGACATGCTGAGTCTTGCCGGTTTACTGTTCTACTACCTATCACTCTTTTACCTAAGCCCTTTCAAAACTCAAGATCACTCTCGTACCTACGTTTATTAGTCAAAACTCAGAGTCACTCATTTATCCACACATAAATTTTTGTAAAACTAAAAATCCCTCTTTTACCTACAAATTAATCTATCAAAACTAAGATTCACTCATTTGCCTACACTACCGTAATCTTTAATTGGACGGTGTACCATCTGCGCTTTCAACTAACTTCTGATTTTTTGGCCTTTAACTTTGAATTTAATATTTGATATTTGATAACTTAAAATTTAATTTTGGCCGATACTTTTGTATGGATGCATACTGGAGGCTGATAAATTCAAAAATTCAAAAATAAGTGTTGTAACTATTAAAAATGAAATTTGAAAATTTAAATTGAATTAAAATTATTAGAGTTATTAATTAATTAACTTTGGATTTTGGCCCCGGGATAGCCTAATTTTAGCACACAGTCCCCATATAGACCATAAATCAAACCATTCACTATGTGCGGATGTCCCCACATAGGGGAAATGTCCCCACATAGACTAGTTTTTGCCAACAAATGTCCTCACATAACAGCACAGTGTAATTTTACACGTGTCTTAGCCTAAGCCAGTCTTATTCACAGGAGTGAGAGTTATTATTTAATTAATTTTGGATTTTGGTCCCCAGATAGCCTAATTTTAGCACACAGTCCCCACATAGACTATAAACCATTCACTATGTGGGGACGTCCCCACATAGACTATAAACCATTCACTATGTGGGGACGTCCCCACATAGGGAAATGTCCCCACATAGACTAGTTTTGCCAACAAATGTCCCCACATAACCGCAAAGCTTGATCTTACACGTCTAAGAATAAGTCAGTCTTATTCACAGGAGTAAGAGTTATTAATTAATTAATTTTGGATTTTGGACCCCAGATAGCCTAATTTTAGCGCCCAGAAATGTAAAATCACCCTTTGCGGTTATGTTGGGACATTTCTTGCGATTATGTGGGGACATTTGTTGGCAAACACTAGTCCATGTGAGTACATTCCCCTATGTGGGGACGTCCCCACATAGTGAATGATTTTATTTATAGTCTATCTGGGGACCAAAATCGAAAATTAATTAATTAATAACTCGCGCTACTGTGGCTTAGGCTTAGACATGTAAAATCACACTTTGCGGTTATTTGGGGACATTCCTTGCGATTATGTGGGGACGTTCGTTGGCAAAAACTAGTCTATGTGGGGACATTTCCTTTATGTGGGGTCGTCCCCTCATAGTGAATGGTTTATAATCATGTGTGGACTGGGACAGCACGCTTTGCGATTATGTGGGGACATTTGTAATGTTACGGATGAATTAAAACTCAAAAAGTTGAGGAAACTCATAAGGCCACGAATCGCGATCGGAACTAGAATTGTTGTTGTCTGTTGCTCTTTGAAATCTGTTGTTCAGAACTTAGAATACAGTGTGTGAACGTCCAAGAAATTGTTGTAATTATCACTGATCTTGTAGGTACCAGAGTTGCCAGCCGGTTCAAATCGCCCGAAAATTCACTAATAGGGACATAGGTTCTAGCGTGGTTATAGAACACGGTTAAAAATAGTGTTAGGACGCGAATAAACAGCGCAAGAATAGAATAGGAACTCAGTGGAATATGGGTTTAGGAGGTAAGGTATATAGCGTTATAGCACGCATAAATAATGCCGGAATAGGGTAGGAACCCAGTGGAATATGAGCTAAATAAGGATTGATCAGAGTGTTAACTAATAACGGAGTGGTCGTTACCGCTCCAGGGTCAGTAATAGGCCCAAATCATGGTTTCTCATCAATTAACGGAGGAGTCGTTACTCTTCCTAGGCCTTGACAGGCCTCCTATTGCTTGAAAGTGGTCCGGAATTTCATTTAAAGTGAACTAATACTAGTAAAAAGGAAAGTTTATTAAACTTATCGCTTAAGAAGTAGCGAATTATTACAGAAAATGTTGTTAAAAGACGTCTTACACGGTTACATGTTGGAAGATGGGTCACTAAAATGTTGTTATTCGTAGCTAGGTGTATGAAATAAGGTTCAGGGACATTAAATGTGTTAACTAGGCCTAATTAACAGTAATTAGGTAATAATTAATGAATTTTGAAGATTTTTAGTAAAAATATAACTTAGGCTTATCTGAAAGGCAAATTTTTCCTGGTTCTAAAAATCCAAACCCGGTCTTTTAACTCCCAATATTGCGACACATACGGGTCAAAATAGTTTTGTAAAGTTACGTTCTAAGTATCTACTAATGACCTTATAACAGAACGTAACAACCACGTGTTGTTACGTTCATTCATTTCTTCATTCATTCTTGGGCTTCTGTTGGCCCTCACCCAGCAAAGACTTGCCTTGCAGAAGAAGACTTAGTACACATCTTAGGTGTGAAAATAGGTTCGGAGGGGGCATAACCCGCTCCCAAATTATTAAAGTAAAAAGAAATTAAGTGATCATAGGTAGTTTCGTACGTAGATTATTAATATTTAGTTATAATAAGTTAGAAAATTTTATAACTCTTTGTATGCACAAGTTTTGCGCAACAATTGCCCTCCTGTTTCTTCAGGTAGGGACTTCCAGCTCTAGTGAGGGAGAGCAATTGTCGCTGGGATTAACAAAGCAGCCTCCCTTGTTCTCTGCCGAAAAATCGTACTCAAAAGGAAGAGAAAGGGGCCTGTGAACAAGGGAGCGCCTAAAAATAATAAAAATAAAATTTGCAAAATAATACGACCAAAGTAGCACTTCTTAACTACTTTTTCATAACGGGCCCTGAGAGGCCATTATTTTGTGTTATTTCATTTTTCATTTCGAGGAAATTAATATTTAAATCAGAAACTTTCCCCTTTGGTTACCTTTACGTGTTAACCAAAAAGTCTGGAAAGTTTCTGGAAATCCAGCTCTGGAAATTCACCATACAAAGGGGTCATAACTCCAGACCCCCCATAAATCTCCATCCCGGTGGGCCAGGCGTGCAAACAGCCCACGCCGGGTCTGCACTCACAAGGGGGATTTCCAGAAGAGTCTGGAAATCCTGCTCGTCTCAAAGAGACCGGCAACAGGCGTGAGGTCAACTCACTGGAAATTCAAAATTTCCAGTCAGTGTTGCTTCAGCTCCGGCCGAGAGCGGCCGTGTATCCCCCCTCTCTTTAAGTGCGTCTCCTGGTGTGCCAGCGTTTTGGCCGGAGAATCCCCAACGCACTTCTCCCTCCTTTAGGACCACGAGTTAGGACCTCCTCTGGCCCACACAGGTCAGAGGAGATGATCTGAGCCAACACGAAGCAACACACGCACATTTGAGGGCCATTTGAGCGTATTATGCTCGGCCAGATTCGCACGAGGAACACACTTTTTCTAGGTTTTAGGAGGCCCCTTTTGGCCTATTTTTTACTATACATTTTCCGGCCTTCGGGCCTCAACTTTTAGTCAAAATTGTAGCCCTTTTTGGCTCATCACTAATTGAAAACCAGCGAGCCCTCGTGGCCAGTAATTTTATTTTACATTTTTAAATCAGCGAGCCCTCGTGGCCAGTCATTTTTACCTTTTATTCAGCGAGCCCTCGTGGCCAGTATTTTATTTTTCATTTTTATCAGCGAGCCCTCGTGGCCAGTGTTTTTCATTGTTAACCAGCGAGCCCTCGTGGCCAGTTACTTTTTACACTTTTGGGGTTTCTGCTAATAATGACGGGATTTTGAGTGGGGACCCACCCTTGAGTTGTGTTAGGAGGTCCCTTGGTTACGACCTCATGATAAATCTGAGTTACAATAGGAACAGTTTCTCCCCACAGCCGGCAATTAGGAATTGCCGGCCGTATTCGTAAAGATAGGCGCTACTGATGCTAAAAATGTTGCCTATAACTGTGAAGTGTAATTTGTGTAGGTCGGCTAATCTAAACTGTTAGGACTCAAAAACCCTAGAACTGTTTTCACTATTAATTATTCAGTCGTTCGAGGGGAATGGCCGACTTCCCCAGTTAACTTATTCATGCAAAAGCTGTCCGTAGCGGAAAGGTGTTTGTGTATAAATCTGTTTTTGCGTAATAATTGCCGGGCAATTATTACTCGTTCAGCTTTCCACCATTATTAAAGTTCCAAATTTCCCAATTTTTATCAAAACTACGAAAGGTTACAAAGTTCAAGTAGTGCAAAACTCGGTTAATCTCAAATCATGACAAAAAGGGTGCATACAGAGAGTAGATAGGTAGATAGGGAAGTAATAGGTTAGCACTAGGATATTTAGCCGTTTGTGTTGTTATTGGTGTGATTATGATGTTAATTGTGTGAATGTGACCCCCAAATTTACGTAATCGGCTCCTTGGGTGAACCCCTCATGGACTGTGAGGTTCCAAGGCTAGCCCCCTTTCTAGAGCGTGAATTCTGAATCAAAATTGTGTGATTGTGAGTGTGAGTGAGGGCATACCATGTAAACTCCCTTTGTCTGATAAGGGTCTTGGAAGCGCCAGAATGAATGCGTAAATACTCAGATATTAGGCAGGAACTGGGCCAAATTGAGTAGCAATTTGGCCCCTAATCACAAATAATCAGGGATTTATTTTGTTCACAACCTAGATGTATGTTTGACGTGAAATTGTCAATTTTTGAGTGAATGGGGTATGAAGTTTTGTTTGCATATTGTTCCGTCCGGCGGTTTAAGGCAGATTCTGCAGCCTAGGGTCACGGGGACCCCGTATTAGGCCTGCAGATCTGTTGGATTTCCGGTCATCCGTGTAGGGTGCCCTGCGATTAGGGGACGCATGAGCCGCAACTATGAAATCCAGAACTAGCCGAGTCAGAAACGTAACTACTGCATAAAATAATGAGAAACTCACCACAATTAAACGCCTCATAATAAATGTCCGATTAGCGGGCTAACAGGTCATTTAGTTGCACTTCAGCAAAGTAATTTTAGTTGTGTAGCATCATTACTTTGTTGGCTAGGAAGAGGTTATTCTGTGTAGTTTTAGCTAGGAATAAGGGTACCCATTATCGTGTTTAAAATAGTTCTAGTTAGGGTGCATAGCTTTCATTGGTTAAGTTATATCGGTTGTAATGTTCAGTGCAAAAACACAAAACAATAATCCAAGCTAAGCAAAAGAAATAGACCCGTGCTGAGATTCGAACTCAGGACCTCCGGATTCGGGGTCCGGTACTCAGCCAGTGAGCTACACGGGTTATGTTTAGAACCAGTTCAAGCTCGCCTGTAAATGAAAGCAACTTGGCAACCCAGCACGTGTGCATTGTGCAATTGAGCTAATGCACTGTATGTGCAAATCACGCATATGTGAAGGTAAACTTTAATCACGATTTTCTCACTAACAGCTGAACGGTTTAACCTCATTTAAAAAGCAAAATGTTCAGCTCGTCAAACTCTACAAAATGA
Source organism: Trissonchulus latispiculum (assembly GCA_030248195.1). Taxonomy (NCBI): domain Eukaryota; kingdom Metazoa; phylum Nematoda; class Enoplea; order Enoplida; family Ironidae; genus Trissonchulus; species Trissonchulus latispiculum. Next base: position 27,184 of record JASAND010025499.1, read on the forward strand.
TGTAACTTTTGTGCCAACTAATTAAGTTTTAGCTAAATTAACACAACAAAATTAACGTTAGCACAGGAAGTGTTAAGTGTGCGCAATTGTTCAAATTGCGCACTGTTCAATAAAACTCTAATTATTAATTTCACATTATCTACTTAATATTGTTGGGTGCTGTAAGCACAAAAAATGTTCAGTTTTTCGAGCCCTACAAAATGACACCACTTTCACTCGGGTTTGCGTTCATTAAAAATCCTCAAATTTATATATTAGTTTTGAACAAATTTAGAACATGCCCGAGTGAAAGGGTGGTAGTACGCGCGACTTCCACTCGCCTGGCTGCCGGGGTTGCCAGGACCGGATCGAATAGCGGTTCGGGACGTCTCCTATGGGCTTTAGATAGGTAGGAATTTAGATGTAGAAGTAGTTCGGTAAGTCGGTAGGTCGGTAAGTAGGGACTGCGTAGAATGGCTGCTGAGATAGTGAGTGAGTGAATTTTTTGCATTTTTGGTGGAAAACAGTTAAAACTAAGTATATGCAAAAACTCACCCACAAAGCAGCATATTAACTTATTTTGTTAATGCAGGTAGGAAATTGTTTAGTCATAAAATTCTAAGTCAAACAACCAGCAGTATTAACTCTTAGTTAGCACTACGTAGGTTTCAGTAATTTAATATACGTAGGTAGCTAGGTAGTAGTTAGGATAACTGTAATACATAACAAGCCTTTGACCATCTTCCAACAGTATAAATTCGCCTAAAAACGCCAAGTTTCGTTCATGTTTAAGATTAGCAGCAGGTCACGGGAAACAAGCCTGTTTCCCGTGGCTAATCAGTGAAATTGGGTCAAAAAAACCAGGCCCGAAATACAAGTTTTTGTCCCGTCATTTGGTCTGTTCAAGCGAACCTGTGAACTTCTGTCAGAATCCGTTTGTATTAATCTAAAACGGGCCAGACGGCCCGGTTTGTGCAAGGAAAGGAAAGAGGACAAGCAAGATTTCCAAAAAAGGTGCAAATAGCGAAGTCTATACGTTTTTGAGAACTATTTCGTCCAATTGTAAGTTCACTGAGTCCTAGCTTGGGTCCAGAAGTGAGAGCACCACGAATCATTTTGTCAGCGCAGTAATTACATCAAGTTCAACCAAAATCAGCAAGTTGTAATCTAAAATGGCCAAGAAGGCCTGTTTTATGACAAGAAATTAATAAGAACGGTTAACTTTGTCAAAAAGGGCAATAGCCAATGGTTTTGTGTCATTTCGTCCTGTCACAAGTTCAAATAGGGCCCAAAATGCACATTTTGGGCCAGGAAAGCTATAGAACGAGTAATGGTTGCTGGGTTCGATTCCCGCACCATGACCTTGCACTAATGGGTTTGAACCCATTTGATTCAGGTGCGCGGATCGTCTCCAGTTCGGAATCAGAGCCAGTGAGCTAGTCGGACTTGGATCATTCAGTGGAAGTGCTTAATCCAGGAATTTTGGTCAGAATCAGTACTTTTGGTTGGTTATTATTGGATCCGGAAGTGATCCCAGATTTGGATTATCCGTCAGACTTTTGTGGAGCCTAATCACTGTAGGTACTTTGTGGACTTGAAGTATAGCTAAGTTCGAGATCAGAGACGAACCCCGCCGGCACTTGACATCAATTGGGCAAACTGCAACTTGAACTTTAACTGTCAAAAATCACTCACCAATTCGACTTGGAAAATGTATAACCCTATTCAGTTCAACCTTTTCACCCCCGGGGCTCAGTCCCCTCTGTCTCTGGCTTGAGCTTAGGTTACAGCCAGAAGTTCATTGTAGCTTGAGAGCAGAAGAACCCGAAGAAGCACCAATCCTTGAACTCTGTGTTTTGTGTTAAGTTTTCATTAATTGGGAATAAGTAAGGAAGGACTTCCCTACTCCCAACTGTTTCGACTTCCTCAAATTTCTGTCCCACATAGCATCCCTGAACTGAGTGTCGGAGCGAAAGCGGTGACCGACTTTCGGGGGCTCGCCCAAAGACCGACCCTAGGTTAACCGTTAGTAATTTAGCATATTGTGATACTAGTTTGACAGTCAGTCCTATTGTAAGGGGACGTATAAACAGTAACAAAGCACAAGCATATAGGGTAACGCACGGCATATAGGTAACTTGAGTTGAGTAATCAGTAGAAAGAGTTAGTAGAGTAGACGGGTGTAAAAGGCGTTAAGAGTATCGACCTTGTCCCTATAGCCTAGTCAAGGTTTGTAATATTATTCCAAATTGGAATAATATTAATAATAACCCGAAGGGAAATATCCGGCAACTCTGGTACAGTAAACTTGTACTGTATCTAATTATATTATATCTGAACCGTTGGTGTTGTAGTAACTGTTACGTTGAACGCACAAATTGTATTAATTGTAACTGTAGTGTTTTTATTAAATTACCCGTTTGTTAGTTACCGAGTCTTATTACAAGCAACAAAGGCGCGTTTGCCTTCACACACGGTGCGTTTACCGTCTAGTCGATTCTTAAGCCAATAAAGGCGCGTTTGCCTTCACACACGGTGTGTTTACCGTTCAGCCTCTAATTACAGGAATCCAGGACGGACACATCCCGAGTAAGTTTCGTTGAAATCTCTATCGTGAAGATCCAGTGAGGAACTCATCCAAATCCAGTACTATTCACAGAAGCAAGTGCTGACCCCGCTTGCTATTCAATTGGACATCAGGAGCCTCAAACGAACTCACCGACGAAGACCCCTACCAAGGTTGGCTGCAGAGAATCTCTGATTCTGGAACACCACCTTTCAGAGATCTGGTGCTTAAGTCTGTTTCATTGCGAGCAGACGTGCTGACCTTCCGTGTAATTGGAAGCTTAATCAGAAGTTTAAAGGCTTAGAGCAGATCGTGTCTTCGATCTTGCTCACTTCATTACACATTTGTTGGCAAACACTAGTCCATGTGGGGACATTCCCCTATGTGGGGACGTCCTCACATAGTGAATGGATTATAGTCTATGTAGGGACTGTGTGCTAAAATTAGGCTATCTGGGGACCAAAATCCTAAATTAATTAATAACTCTCACTCCTGTGAATAAGTCTGGCTTAGGCTTAGACGTGTAAAATCACGCTTTGCGGTTATGTGGCGACATTTCTTGCGATTATAGCCTAATTTTAGCACACAGTCCCCACATAGACTATAAACCATTCATAAACCATTCACTATGTGGGGACGTTCCCACATAGAGGAAATGTCCCCACATAGACTAGTTTTGCCAACAAATGTCCCCACGTAAGATTTTGCCAACAAATGTCCCTACATAATCGCAAGAAATGTCCCCACATAACCGCAAAGCGTGCTTTTACACGTCTAAGCCTAATCCAGTCTTATTCACAGGAGTGAGAGTTATTAATCAAGTAATTTTGGATTTTTGTCCCCACATAGCCTAATTTTAGTACACAGTCCCCACATAGACTATAAACCATTCACTGTGTGGGGACGTCCCCACATAGAGGAAATGTCCCCACATAGACTAGATTTTGCCAACGAACGTCCCCACATAATTGCAAGGAATGTCCCCGCATAACCGCAAAGCGTGCTTTTTCACGTCTAAGCCTAATCCAGTCTTATTCACAGGAGTGAGAGTTATTAATCAAGTAATTTTAGATTTTGGTCCCCAGATAGCCTAATTTTAGTACACAGTCCCCACATAGACTATAAACCATTCACTGTGTGGGGACGTCCCCACATAGAGGAAATGTCCCCACATAGACTAGATTTTGCCAACGAACGTCCCCACATAATCGCAAGGAATGTCCCCACATAACCGCAAAGCGTGCTTTCACACGTCTAAGCCTAATCCAGTCTTATTCACAGGAGTGAGAGTTATTAATCAAGTAATTTTGGATTTTGGTCCCCAGATAGCCTAATTCTAGTACACAGTCCCCACATAGACTATAAACCATTCACTGTGTGGGGACGTCCCCACATAGAGGAAATGTCCCCACATAGACTAGTTTTGCCAACATATGTCCCCACATAATCGTAAGAAATGCTCCCCCTCGTAACCGCAAAGCGTGCCTTTACACGTCTAAGCCTACGCCAATCTTATTCACAGGAGTGAGAGTTATATAGCCTAAGTATATAAGTAAGCATAAGTAAAGTAGCCTAATTATAGCACACAGTCCACGCATGGACTATAAATCAAACCATTCGCTATGTGGGAACTAGTTTTACCAACAAATACTGTCCCCACATAGTCGCAAGAAATGTCCCCCACATAACCGCAAAGCGTACTTAGTTGCTGCCAACAAATGTCCCCACATAATCGCAAGAAATGTCCCCACATACACGTCTAAGCCTATGCCAGTCTTATTCACAGGAGTGATAGTTATTATTTAATTAATTTTGGATTTTGGTCCCCAGATAGCCTAATTTTAGCACACAGTCCCCACATAGACCATAAATCAAAACATTCACTATGAGCGGAACTCCCCACATACGGAAATGCCCCACATACACTAGTTTTTACCAGCAACTGTCCCCCACATAATCGCAAGAAATGTCCTCACATAATGGCAAGAAATGTCCCCCACGTTACCGCAAAGTGTGGTTTGATTGTGAGACACTTCGCCACACTATTGTTCTGATTGGGTACTTGACCTAGACTTAAATATTAGGAAAGGTTTTAACTGTAATGATGAAAGAGGGGGCAACAGCTATAAAATGTGAAGGATTTGTTAGTATGTTTAATGTTTGTTGTTTTTATTTAAATTTTTATAAAGTGTTAATAATATCTAAATATTAGTTAAAAATAAAATTTCATCTCCACAAATTTAAATTAAAAAATTCTCTTTAATTTCGTAAAAAACAAAATGTGTTTCGATTTAAAGATGAAAGGGTTTGCAGGCAAAACCTATAATTTCAGATTAAAACAAAGCCAAAATAAGGCTATGCTTTTTATAGTTAACATTGCTATAGAAGTATTGAAAAACAATAGAAAACCATATTGGTCAATATATACTTTATTGCTGTAGTTTATCAAAATTGTCTCATGTTTAATACATAGTTTGTCCTGCCCCCTCCCTTTCCTTCTCGTTTTTAATTGAGTGTAAAGGACATTCCCTATCGCATTTACAAAAGAGCAATTAAAGTGTGGCGAAGTGTCCCACTACCGTGTGGTTTTACACGTCTAAGCCTAAGCCAGTCTTATTCACAGGAATGACAGTTATACAGTTATTAATTAATTAATTTTGGATTTTGGTCCCCAGATAGCCTAATTTTAGCACACAATCCCCACATAGACTTTAAACCATTCACTATATGGGGACGTACCAACATAGATGCGTGTATCCCTCTAGTACCTATCACTCGATTACCTACTGTTTGAAGTTGCCGCCATCAGATAACAAAACTCTGTTTCACTCATTTGCCTACACTGCAAAACTAAAAATCACTCATTTACCTACAAATTAATCCTCCAAAACTAAGAATCCCTCTGCTAGTGTCGGGATTGGCCGAAAATTTCCATGGTTGGCTTGGCTTGGCTTGGCCGGAGTTTGAAGTTGGCCGGCCAATTGGCCGTTGGCCGTTGGCCGGCCAGTGGCCGTTGGGCGGCCAACGGCCAAATTGCGGGCCGTTGGCCGAAGGCCGGCCAATGGCCGTTGGCCGGCCTGTGGCCGTGGGCCGGCCTGTGGCCGTGGGCCGGCCAACGGCCAACTGGTTGGCCGTTGGCCGCTGGTTGGCCGTTGGCTGTTTCTTAGCCGTAAGCTATTGGCCGTTCTCTAGCCATTTGTCAACGTTGGCGAGCTGGAATTCACTATTTTTATTCGTCTGCCGTGCTTAATTAGGCGTCAACTTAATTAAACTTTATTTCAATAGTACAATTTACAAGATTTGTAAAATGGTTTTTCCAAACATTTAGCTCCAACCCGCGATAACTCTGTTTTAATTTTGCTGGAGGACCGCCAGACAAATTTAAAAACTACGTTGTTGGCACACTTAAAATTTGCATGCAATTAGCAAATTTAATTGTAAAATAACGCTAATAACGATAAAAATTGTCAACATTTAAAAGTGAAAATCTGTAGTACTGAATCTAATGTAACGTTTATACAGCAACATGTTTACGATATTATGCAGTAAAATTAAATTTTTCAACACGTTAACGCTCAAGATCAGTAAATTTGAGCTTGGCCAGCACTCGGCCATTGGCAAGCCAACGGCCAACGGCCAGCCAGTTGGCCGTTGGCCGTTGGCCGGCCAACGGCCATTGGCCGGCCATCGGCCAACGGCCAACGGCCAGCCAATTGGCCGTTGGCCATTGGCCGTTGGCCGGCCAACGGCCAATGGCCGGCCAAGCCAACTGGCCGAGATTTTCTCGGCCAACGGCCAATGGCTTGGCCGGCCAATGGCCGGCCATTGGCCAGCCATTGGCCGCACCGGCCAATGCACAACACTACCCTCTGCTACCTACAAATTAATCTTTTTAAACTAAGAATCACTCATTTGCCTACACTATCGTAATCTCCTTTACATCTGTTTACAATATTTATAAGCAATTATACTAAAGCCGCAAAAATGTGCGTAGAAAACTGTGATTAAAACTGCATTTAATATTACAAAAGAGCAATTAAAGTGTGGCGAAGTGTCCCACTACCGTGTGGTTTTACACGTCTAAGCCTAAGCCAGTCTTATTCACAGGAATGACAGTTATACAGTTATTAATTAATTAATTTTGGATTTTGGTCCCCAGATAGCCTAATTTTAGCACACAATCCCCACATAGACTTTAAACCATTCACTATATGGGGACGTACCAACATAGATGCGTGTATCCCTCTAGTACCTATCACTCGATTACCTACTGTTTGAAGTTGCCGCCATCAGATAACAAAACTCTGTTTCACTCATTTGCCTACACTGCAAAACTAAAAATCACTCATTTACCTACAAATTAATCCTCCAAAACTAAGAATCCCTCTGCTAGTGTCGGGATTGGCCGAAAATTTCCATGGTTGGCTTGGCTTGGCTTGGCCGGAGTTTGAAGTTGGCCGGCCAATTGGCCGTTGGCCGTTGGCCGGCCATTGGCCGTTGGCCGGCCAACGGCCAATTGGCTGGCCGTTGGCCGATGGCCGGCCACTGGCCGTTGGCCGGCCCGTGGCCGTTGGCCGGCCAGTGGCCGATGTCCGGCCCACCGCCAACTGGTTGGCCGTTGGCCGCTGGTTGGCCGTTGGCTGTTTCTTAGCCGTAAGCTATTGGCCGTTCTCTAGCCATTTGTCAACGTTGGCGAGCTGGAATTCACTATTTTTATTCGTCTGCCGTGCTTAATTAGGCGTCAACTTAATTAAACTTTATTTCAATAGTACAATTTACAAGATTTGTAAAATGGTTTTTCCAAACATTTAGCTCCAACCCGCGATAACTCTGTTTTAATTTTGCTGGAGGACCGCCAGACAAATTTAAAAACTACGTTGTTGGCACACTTAAAATTTGCATGCAATTAGCAAATTTAATTGTAAAATAACGCTAATAACGATAAAAATTGTCAACATTTAAAAGTGAAAATCTGTAGTACTGAATCTAATGTAACGTTTATACAGCAACATGTTTACGATATTATGCAGTAAAATTAAATTTTTCAACACGTTAACGCTCAAGATCAGTAAATTTGAGCTTGGCCAGCACTCGGCCATTGGCAAGCCAACGGCCATCGGCCAGCCAGTGGGCCGTTGGCCTTGGGCCGGCCAACGGCCATTGGCCGGCCATCGGCCAACGGCCAACGGCCAGCCAATTGGCCGTTGGCCATTGGCCGTTGGCCGGCCAACGGCCAATGGCCGGCCAAGCCAACTGGCCGAGATTTTCTCGGCCAACGGCCAATGGCTTGGCCGGCCAATGGCCGGCCCTTGGCCAGCCATTGGCCCCACCGGCCAATGCACAACACTACCCTCTGCTACCTACAAATTAATCTTTTTAAACTAAGAATCACTCATTTGCCTACACTATCGTAATCTCCTTTACATCTGTTTACAATATTTATAAGCAATTATACTAAAGCCGCAAAAATGTGCGTAGAAAACTGTGATTAAAACTGCATTTAATATTAATCAGAAAACCAAAACATTCTCCATTTTCAGAATCCTCTTGATGAAAGGAAAATTTTGAAAACTTCAAAAATCTGAAAACATCGGTTTATCGGTTTTTCTCTGTTATCGGGGAAACTTTTGCTGAAAGAAGAAAGTTTTAGCTTGCATATTCAGGAGAAATGTCTAATACGTTTTTGTGCCAGACTTTGGTTAGTACATAACTTTATGTAGACTGTATATAACACATTGTAAGTACTACAGTTATGGATCTTTTGCGCTTTCCCCAGCTCTAACTGGCCAAATAACTGAAATTTTGTATGGGTGCATATTGAAGGATGATGGATTCAAAAATTCAAAATCTTAAAATTTTATGAAAGTTTTAAGTTTTAGTTTGCTAAGGGTAAAGCGTTGAGCTTAAAACATCAGCGTATATATACGAAGCTAACGATAAGCTGACGCGAAGAGGAAGAAACTATTTTAGATTGAATGAAATCCCCTGTATATATGCAAGTTCTCAGCAGAATTTTTTCAAAAGCTTTTCGGTTCCCAATGGCCCCCTTACTTTTTTGAATTTTTGAATTCATCAGCATCCAATATGCATCCAGGCAAAATTTTAAAGTTGTTGGTCAAAAAATCAAACGATTCGCAGTTATTAAAGGGATTACGGTAGTGTAGGCAAATGAGTGATTCTTCGTTTTGAAAGATTAATTTGTAGGTAGAAGAGGGATTCTTAGTTTTGGAGGATTAATTTGTAGGTAAATGAGTGACTCTGAGATTTGACTAATAAACGTAGGTAGGAGAGTGATCTTGAGTTTTGAAAGGGCGTAGGTAAAAGAGGGATAGGCATTAGGACAGTAAACCCATAGAGGAAATGTCCCCACATACATAGTCCAGCTTTTGCCAACAAATGTCCCCACAAAACCGCAAATATTATTACATATAGATATATGATTCTTAGTTTTGGGGGATTAATTTGTGATGAGGGGTTTTCAGTTTTGCAGTGTAATTAAATGAGTGAAACTGAGTTTTGTTATCTGATGTCGACATCGTTGTCGAATGCTGTTGTTGCAATTGACAACAATATGGAAATTTGAAAATCACCTTGTTTTTTTGTCCTCCAAAGTCTTTAATCTTGTTTATCTCTTGGTATATTGATGATAGAAAAAATTGCTCTAAAAGTAAAGTTATACAGTTTTGTACAGTTATACTAAGAGCACTTTCGATGGAATATAGTTTCGGCTAATTTCATGCAACCCTATGAGACTTATTCTGCAAAAATCAAATCTTTTTTAATTTTTACAGAAAGACTGCGGATTGCTTTGAATGTGTTCAGGAACACCAAAGTAGCGTGTTCCGAAAGTGATTACTTTAGCGATAGTTATCATCCAAAATGCAGGAAAGAATAACCACCACCTTAAGTTTACATTCTACAGCCAGTGTGAATACAAATTCGCACGCTAAATTTGAACAAACAATATTTTGTGTGCAAAAGATTTGAGTTTCGGTGCATGAGCTTTTCTAAAAAGTGTAAACCTGCTGCGCAGTGAGCACTGCGCAGCACATGTGTTACATCTTCTACATCACGTTACATTACATCACTTACACTCAGATGCGTATATGCGTTACGTGATTAGAAGCTGAAGTCTCTCAAAAGAGTAGATTTGCACACAAATCATGCAGCTTCTATCTTAAAGCATTGTTCACACGTATTCATGCTAAAATGTATCTTTCGCGATAGGCGACATGGAAGAACCCCTTCTGAGCAAATTCTGAAGGCTTGCTGCGCTGAGGCGCAGCAGGAAAATGATATTTGAAAAAGTAGTTTGCAACATTTGACTTTTAGACTTATTACAATCTTTGTGCCCGAATAACTGAAGCCAACTGGAAAACTGTTATCATGTCAGCAATTTGCATTGCCATTCTGTATCTTCATAAGGAATACTTCAGTCCTTGGCTGAAGCGTAAAATTCCTTTCCCCTTCCCAATGGAATTAATTTTGGTGAGTATATACTAACTAAGAGTAATTGAATATTCTCATAATCCTTGCCCAAAAGTTGGAACCCAAACTTGAACATTTTAGCGGAAACTTTGTTTGGCTTACATCAGAATGAAACGTTTCGACTGAATGGGCATGAATAAGGAAAATGATTCTATATAAACTAAGGTACATTAAAAGGTAAGTAACTGCTGAAAGTCTAAGAAAAGTTGCTTTGATTAAGAAAATTACAATCAGATTCCTTGCATCCCTAAACGGGATAAAAGCTGCGGTTGCATCAGCTGAGAATTTAATCTTAACACGTTCCGTCACACACAAAGTACTGTAAACGTTGTCTAAAGAATGGAAACATGTAATTTTAATTTCTTATAGGTCATCGTTGGTACAGCCATATCTTATTTCCTGAAGCTTGGAGAAAACCACTCGTTCAGAATTGTTGGGCCAATTCCAGTAGGGTAGGAAGAAATTGAAAATCTTGGCTTGATGACCATAGCTGGGGCCCCCAAATTAAATCCAAGTATTAATGACTTTATTGTGCACCCTGCTGTGCCGTTTCCAATTTGAAGTCTAATAGAAAGGTCAAATGGTGGTCAACTCTAATACAGTTTGAAGTGGAAACAGAGGGGCCCCCATCGGTGAATATATAAAGATTACAAATATTAATGTTGTCAAACTAGCTTCCATCTAAACTGAAACTAACTGATAAAGCTTGAAAAGTGAAAGCGTAGACTGAACTTTAAAGAATTGATTAAAATAAACCATTTTTTTATTTGTAAATTTCTGTGGAATTATCTCTATTGTCCTGTGCTAAAGTTATTGCCAGAGTCAAGTCATTCAAAATTTGAAAAAATTTCAACAAATTCATCATATCTTATAATTGCTCGTAACAAATGTGTTTGACACACCACTGAACAGAAATCCAAGGAAATAATTTTTATTTGCATTAACTAGTGCTTTCATGTTGTAACAAGTTAAATTTTCACTTTAGTTGAAAAGTCACTTGTTTTACAACATTACAATTTGTAATCTTTATATATTCACTGATGGGGTCCCCTCTATTTGCACTTTAAACTGTATTAGAGTTGACCACCATTTGACCTCTCTGTTAGACTTCAAATTGGAATCGGCACAGCAGGGTGCGCAATAAAGTCATTAAGACTTGGATTTAAAATGGGGGCCCCAGCTATGGTTATCATTCGGAATCGGAAATACAGTTATTATTAATAAAATACAATAAAGGTTGTGCTTCATTAATGTCCAATTTTGATAACGTTAACTGATTGCGGATGACAATTTCCAGCGTTACTTTGGTTTTAAATTTTCAGATTGCGGCCGCCCAAAGTTCCAAATCTGTCACTAATGCAAAAGGTTGTACCAGACGCTGTGGCGATAGCGCTAGTCAGCTTCTCTATCTCAATGTCAATTGCCAAAATGTTCGCTGCAAAAAGGTCCTATCGAGTGGACGCAAATCAAGTAAGTAGCATGACCTTAGGCAAGATTTTAGTGAGGAAACCTAGTTAAGGACACTAGACACATGAAAGAACGAACGAAACAAAAATGACATTACAGCACGTCCGACCCGAAAAATTCGGCCCTGAAGCCACAACCTTTGGCTGTCAGATCTTTTGCGCTTCTTCAGTCCCCACCCAGACCTAACTTGATTTCTTGACCAATAACTTTAAAACTTTGTACGGGTGCATACTAAAAGCAGGTGAATTCAAAAATTTTAAATTTTAAAAATTTTAAATTTCAGTTTGGTAAGGGGGGGAACCCAGGGGAACCGAAAATTTTTTGAAGAGAATTTTGCTGAAAACATGCATGCAAGCTAATATGTTAAGCTTACAACTTTTATACTGAGCTAACGAAAAGCTGAATCAATAAAGGATTTCAGATTCGTGCTCAGCGCCCCTGAAAATCTTGTCTGGAAGTTTCCAGCTAAAATTTTTCAATTCCCCTTGAATTTTTTTAAAATTTTATAAAATTTTAAAATTTTTGAATTTTTGAATTCATTAGCCATACATACAAAATTTCAAAGTTATTGGTCAAAAAAGTCAAACGTTAGGGCTGGGGGAAAGAGCCTGACAATCTAGGCCAATGCTCTACCGATTGAGCTAGCCAGACACCATCGAACCAATCATTAGTTTAAATTCGTAACGGCAGTGACATTTTAGAGGATGCTTTCAGGCCAGCCCATACACAGTCTGAGAGGAGCAAACCTAGTTTTAGGGGTGAATTAGTGTGTTCAGCTATTCTTTATTTTACCTATACCTTTTGGAACATATTCGTGTTGGTGATCCTTTATAAATTTGTAACATTTTGGCTTTCTATAGCCACAACGTATTCTACTCCCGTATTCACACTTTCATTTCATTGCTCTTTTTCAATTATTTTTCTCGAGTTTGTATCTCGAAATAGTAGCTATCGTTTAATTTTTAATACCAATTTTCATTTTAGGAATGGTTGGCATATGGCTTTACCAACATAATTTCTTCCTTTATGGCATGCTATCCCTGTGGTTCCTCCCTCAGCCGAAGCGTTATTCAAGACGGTCAAGGTGGAACAAGCCAGGTCATATGCGAATACAATTTGTTCTTTAGAATTAGAATTTTACGTCTCATTAAAATAGGTTTTGGATTCGTACATGCTATGCTGTTGAGGCAAATGCAAATTTCACATTGAATTTCAATCATGTGTTGGTTTTAATTAATAATTACTGAATTAAATAATTATATTAAATATTAAATATTAAATATTATGAAATATTAAATGAATTATTATAGAAATAAGTAAACTATTACGTCAGTACGTAAAGTATTACGTAATAAATAAATATTAATTAAATAGTATTAAATATTAAATATTATATATTACATATTACATTACCACATGACATTCTAGATAGCATCTTTGGTTGCATCAGTAATGTTGCTTTTTGTGCTTCTGTTCATCGCAGGCCTATTTGAAAATCTACCTACAGTAAGACAGCTTATGTACCATATAAAACATTTTAGATGCTTCGTACATATTTGTATGTGAGCAAAAATGATATGAACTTGAGGAATCATGTTGAAAACTAGAATTTGACCCAGAAAATAAATAAAAAACAAGAATAATTTAGAGAAAGCTAAGAAACTGAAACTTGAAATGTTTTTGGCGGTTGTGGGACACTTCGCCACACTTTAATTGGAATGCCCTTTACACTCAATTAGAAACAAGAAGGACAGGGAGGGGGCAGACAAACTATGTATATAACGTGAGACAATTTTTATAAACTACAGCAATAAAGTGTTGACCAATAGTTTTCTGCTGTTTTTAAAAACTTCTATAGCAATGTTAACTGTAAAAAGCTTAGCCTTACTTTAGCTTTTAGCTTCAATTTGAAATTATAGACTTTGCCGGCAAACTTTCTCAGATTTTTAAATCAAAACACATTTTGCTTATTAGGAACTTAAAAAATTTTCAATTTAAATTAGCGGAAATGAAATTTTATTTTCAAATAATGTTTGGATTTTATTAACATTTTATAAAAGTTTTACCAAAATAAAAACCACAAACAATATACACACTAGCAAATGCTTCACCTGTTAACTGCTGCCCCCTCTTTCAACATTACACTTAAAATCTTTCCTAATATTTAAGTCTAAGGTTAAGTGTCCAATCAGAACAATAGTGTGGCGAAGTGTCTCACAATCGTTTTTGGCAAGGAATAGCGGAATTAATCCCAGAATAAATCCAGGAAAAGGAAAAATAAACGGGTATATATAAGTACATAACCTAACCTTTTCCTATAATACCCTTAGCAAAAGTTCATACCCACCTACCTACCTAATTGCACTTGTATAATATTCTTCTATTACTTATATCATTATGTATGCACTCTTGCTTGAAGGTTCCCATTCATGACTATTGAATAAAATAATTTATATTATCTTCAGTGCATTTTGGCAGCTATGATTGTGATATCACTGAAAGGATTGTTGATGCAGGTTACAAAGCTTCCTAAACTTTGGCGACAATCTAAAATTGATTTTGTACGTGAAAGTTTGCTGCTTTGACTTGACATTTATTGCAATAGTATAATTTTATTCTTTTCAGTCAATTGAGTTGAATTCATTCTAGGTTTGTAGGTAAAGGATCAAATACATCCCTCTCGTAACTTGGAACCGCTTCTGTCCGTCTACTGACTACTCTTTTCTTTAATCTAATTCAATTAAAACAAAGTTTAATTTTGATTGATATAAAATTTGCTTATCTTTATTTATTGCCTTAGCTTATCTGGATTGTGGCTTTTATTTCCGTTGTGCTGCTGGATGTCAGCTATGGTCTGATAGTCAGCATCTCATTCGCTGTTGTCACTGTTATCTATCGATCCCAATGGTAATTATTAACTAGATTAGAGTATTTAAGAGGCAGTTCATTGCTGATTTTCCTATATCAAAAGTCGTCTAAAATGTATGTAATAACATTTTTGAGAATTAGCTTAGCAGCTACTTGATATAAAATTCGTTGAAAATGTTAAAAGATTTTCAACAGTTTCGAATTACTAATTGTAGGCCAAAGAGTCGATGCTTAGGTGTGATGGAAGGCATGGATTTTTCAAAAACTGGCGAGCTCACGTATCAAAAGGTAAACTTTTTACTACAATCGTTTCAACAATTTTAATTTTCTAACTGTATTAAAGCAAAGCTTAACACTTGCAAGGATATATTGATTTGTTTTTATCTGTTTCTATTTTAGGTTGCTGAAATTCCATATCTGAAAATATTTCGATTCGATTCTCCACTTTATTTTGCCAATGTGGACTTATTCAAAGAGACTTTGATAAAGGTTACTGGAATCGATCCTCTGGCAGAGCTGGAACGAAAGAAACGAATGGAAGCTCGATTAGCTAGGCGATCACGAAAACCTTCCGATCAATCTATGGTGGGTAACAAAATTGGCTGAATGTTTGTGATTCGAGCCGAGATCTACCGGTTTGTTCGTAGACAGGTATCTGAAGGATGAAAAAACTGACAACGAAAAGCAATATGAACAAGTAGGCCCCAAAAGGGGCAATATTCCTTAGTCGATCTGTAAAAATTTCTTTAAAAAACTAGGAAAAATCGTCTTCAATACAATACGCATTTGTCGTTATTCTGTATATATAAATGTAAATTGGATCACAACTTTCGTAGCTAGCAGTTAAAATGGGACGGTCTATCTACTTACCGTTGATGCTTGATTGATGACAACAAGGACAAGCTCTATATTATTAAATTCTATTAAGTCTATTCTCATGAAATTTCCAATGAAATGAACTATTTTCAATCTATGAGAAATAGTTTATCCCGCATTAATCTTACTGTTATAAGTATGTGATCTAATGAATAATGGTTTTAACTAACCATGGAGGAATCGTATTTTGCTAGTCCTGTTTAATGAAACCATTTATTCACTTCAATGAAAATTAATCAGACGTGATCTCATTTTTTGCACCAAATTCGCTGAGATGAGTTGAGTCGACTCAAGCTTCCGCAATCTGGTCCTTTCTTTCCTTCTTCTTCGGCCGGATTAAACTTCAGGAATGAGCTTAATGCCAATCTCCAAACAGCCCTTCTGCTTCTACGCCTACGTGTAGCTCTGAAGCTACACTGTAGCGCCAAAAATATACAATATTTCGGATTGCTGCCAGTTGAGAACTGCGAAGAACCTTCAAATTCTATCGCTTAAATATCTTGTTGCCTAATTTGCATAATTAACTTCAGCAAAAAAGAGCCCTATACTAGGCCTGTGTTGAAGATAGGGGATCGCTGCACTGAAATAGAGAAAATACACGCTGAAGATACAAAGAATCCGTTTTAAACATTCCTGCTCTAGCAGGAATAACAAAGAATCCGTTTTAAACATTCCTGCTCTAGCAGGAATAAAAAGTGCTGTTAACTCCATTTAATGTTTTAGCGAAATTTGGAAACAACCTCCACGTTATCCGGGGGAAAACCGGATAAGCTGCTCAAGTCAAAAAGTATTGAGGATGGTTTAGGAGAGAGGATTCGAAAGATTAGTGGTAATCTGGCAGATCGTATGGAACGCATGAGCCTTAAATCTTGGGGATCTACGGCAGGTAATCAGCACTGATAGTGCAACTGTTAAAGGTCTAGGTATGTTAAGAAACATTCTTCGAGGCGGATAATATAAAAGCTGAAGCCATGTAACAACAACTTTAACAGACGTGACAATGGAAAAAGTTGGCAATCTGTTCTAAAAGTCCTCCCTTTCAGATTAACATTTGATTGGTGGAAAAAATATGAAACCAGTTCTTAATTGCTTATTAACTGATATTATTCCTGTGAAAAGTTAAACAAGAGGACCCCTAAAAGGGGACAGTTCTGCGTTTGAGCCTTAGGAAAAAATGTAACGTAACCTTAACTTAACTTAAAAGACGATAGCTTTGATAGAGCTACTTGGAATTAGTCCTTTGACTTACAGTGCATCTAAATCCTGGTCGTTTGTACGTGTCCCTTTTGCATAAACTTGATTTCAAATTATTTTGATGCTTTTAAACTTTTCATGGTCAGTTTGTCATTCATTTTCAAGTCAAAAGGTTTAAATAGGCTTAGTTTGTGCTGCACCCTCAGCGAATATTTGAGAGTATGCCGTGTTGTTGTCGGCCAGGCCATCCGGCACCCTGGACCTCGTTAGCCAGTTTAGGATACTTATACCAAAGGATATTTATTACTTGTCAGTGAACAGGTATATATATATAAGCCAGAGCAAAGAAGCTGCTTCAGATGTATATCTAAATACTTGGAATCAAATGAAAATGAGTCTGTTTAAGTAGGTGATTTGTTTAGATGACATCTACTTACAATCATTGTTATATCATTATTCAGCATCACTTATAGTTAGTAAACAGATTTATCAATCAAATTAACATTTTTGTGAACAAAAGTTTTTTGCTCAAGTAATAGCGAACTTCATCAAATCTTCATCAAACGAAACCAGTCGGTTAGCCAGCTACTTGTGAACTGTTCTCAAAATTGCTAATCTCATTTGCATATGTAAATGCTGGTATCCTTTGCAACAACTTTCGACTCGAAATTTTCCGGGCAATGGTTTAACGGTTTCGTAAGAATGTTTTCTTAAAGGGGGCAGGATAAGAGAAAACGAAGAATATTGACGCACTCAGACGCACAATAATCACCACAAAAAATAAGAACTTATTGACTGATACAAAAAGTAAATATTTTAAATTAAAAAGAATAAATTTAACAGTACTAGCAGGCCCCCTTCGTTTAAAAAAATGAACGAAACGCTATACTAAGCTAATGTTGAAGATAGGCGACGATTGAGTTGAGCAAGCCGTTCATGGTGCAATTGATGCTAATTTCCGTGTAAATAGTTATGCCTCCAGGCAGAACAAAAATATCGAAGGCAAGTCGGGTATTGTCCGGATTATGTAACAAGCAATTTGAAACCAGTCAAACTTCCTATAATTGTTACACAACAACAAATCAAAAAATTTGTATTTATCTGTTTGTCGACTTCTGCACTACTTGTCAGATGTCTTAAGAATAATTAATGGCTTATGCATTAACACCATGTATATACAATAAATAACATGTTGACATACATTTTGACAATATGTTCCAAATTGACAAGACATTATATCTGCCAGAAAACCTTTCTGTTCTGCTCGAGGACCTTCCTTTATATAAATAAATAAATAAATAAATAAATAAATGAATAAATAAATAAATAAGTAAATAAATAAATAAATAAGTAAATAAATAAATAAACAAACAAATAAATAAATAAATAAATAAATAAATAAATAAAGATAAATTAGATAAGTTAAATGTCACTACGGCAACCGTGACCTAAAAAGAGGGTCGACCGAAAAGCTGCGGTTAACTAAGTGGTAGACTGTGGCTCTCCCTAATAATACGCAAAATTCCGTGTCCATTCGGTTTCTTTGATTTTAGATGTGAGAATGCAATTTACGCCAAGAATTCAATACCTGATTATTGATTGCTCAAGTCTAACCTATATCGATGTGATGGGAGTGGCTGCCTTGATGGATGTGTCTGAGGCATTTGGAAAGGTTGACGTTGTCGTCCTTTTTGCCAAATGCAAGGGTAATGAGATTTTACTGAAATTATAATTTAGTATCTCAGTTATGTAGTTTCTAAAATTGGCACTGCTCTTAGTCGGTTTAGAATCAACTGATGTGGACTTACCAAAAACATCTGCCATAATTTTCTCAAAATGCTTGTTAGAAATATCTACATGATATCAAGTTGATCAAATCAAATGAAATATCAAGTTAATACTTGACGAGTGTCGATCAGACTTAACTATAGCATCATCAACTCAAAGTGTCAATTCTTTAACATTGATTGACACAACGCCAAATATCAATCATTTCAATTAGGTGTCAGGTTTAGCTGGGCCTATGTTTTACTGTATGTTTTAGTATTCCTACTGTATTTAGTTGTGTAGTTGCCGTGTTATAGTGGCTGTGAGAGACATGTTTAACAAATGTGGATTCTATGAAAAGATTCCGAAACAAAGGCTGTATCTGACAGTAATTGATGCTGTGAGAGTGGCCATGAATAAGAAAACTCCAGACACGTAAGCCATGGATCATCAGCGTTATGTAATAAACCAAATATGAGTCAAGCCAGACTAAAAAAGGAACGTTGTCTATGCCCTGCCAATAAAGCTTTGAAGATCCGTACTCATTTCTCGATCCGGCAGCTGCATCTGATAGTTGGTGATTCGAGTTGCAGTGATCACGAAAGTTTCTCACCAGCCGAAACAAGCACAGCTGTCCCTCCTTCTTATCTGGTTGATGTCATGTATCAACTCTGTATAGGTTTTGGAATGTAATGTGGCAGGAAACTGTTTCGGGGGTGGTGATGGATGGCTATTTGGCCACCCATAGCCGTTGTTGATATTTGAGCCGACATCTCCGTCTACATATCCCACTGTCAATTCCTAATTGTAAAACAATGGTAGTGTGCTATACATACGTAGTGTGGACGTGGGACGTTTAAGGTGCTTTTTCAAACTTTTACGACAGCTTAATCACATAAAAGCGATTTTCAGCAATTTTTGGATTTACCCAAATATATTTCCTAAAATTGGTTAATGGCTGTTTTTGATCAACGATCCGCTATAGTTACCGCTTCAGGTAAAAGCTTAGTGCAAAAAAGTATCATTTCTATCGCAATAAGTATGTGGGGGTCCGTGGGTGCGTAATTTCCGACTCCTTGAGAGCATTTGCAGGAGGAGGAACTTCCTTATGCAAGCAAGTAGGCTAATAAGATTCCGGTTTGGTTTGTTTCTCATAGTTAGCCAATCTGCCTTAGGCGTAGGTATCTAACTTCCGTTCGCAACTCTTAGCATAATGTCATATTTGTTTAGATCTTATCACGATCCGCCAACTCAGGAAAGATTTGAAAACATTCTGGAACAATTGGATCCTCAACCTGACGACAGCAGTGCCCCTTCGCCAATTATGGTAAAAAGAACTGGCAAAAACAGGCCACATAATTTAGGCAAATTGTGTCCTGATTTAAACCATTGAAATGAACAGCATGGATGCCTAAACAAATTTTAGTTGAAATTTTTATTTAATTTTTTAAATTTTAACATAGAAGGCCGACATGTTAGCTGCTACTCCAAAGGAAAAATTAGCGGCACGTACATGGGCCAATGTACAGGTTTAAATCTCCTGCAAGATAGATTACACATCGGATCATAAACTTAACTTCAAGAAATTTGAACGAGTGTGGACGATATATATTTCGTGTCTTTGATGTATATGGTATTTCATTGGACTTATTTGTTTTAGCAACGACGATTGCTTTGTGTTTGATTGGTGCTGGCCTCATAGAGTGCTTGTACAGCTATCTTTTAAACGAACAAAGAACACACATATATTTATTTCTGACACTGTTTCACAAGTAAAAATTAGGAAGAAATATGCTGTATTATGCTGAAATGTGCAAACAAAAATAAAGTTCTGTCAATAAGACTAACAACAACAATTTTAACAAGTTTATTCCAATTTTCTTTTACGGAGAGCTTTCCCCTGCCGTAATCACCAACCTTCCGGTTTCAGCCGGGTCTGTCCGATCTCTTGCCGTCAGTTGTCTCGGCGTTTCTCGACCCAGTCTAACCCGGGTTCCTGAACAGCTTGTACAGTAACAATACAATAGCAAGTCCCAGGTCTTCTGGCGGAGAATTTCGTTGTATCGAAGATACAATAGTCCGTTAATACTGGAATTGGCTATTACTAAGACAGTAATGATGGCGTACGGTTTCATGACCGGCGCCTTCTCCACGGGAGGGAAAAGGCGGAAAGGAATCCAGGAGAGAAGGAAAACCAGAGAGATGCAAAAGAACTGCTGAGCAAAACGCAGCTCTTGCTGGCGACGATGATTCTGCATTCCTTGACTGAGACTGGTAGTATGATTTCTGAAACAGCAAAAGCTATGATTTGCATAAATCGAGGTTCAGCTTAAGCCTCAAGTCTGAAGTTCTCCCTGGTTTCAGTTTGAAAGTCTGTCTCTGAGGAAGCTTTACTGTCACTAAATAGAAATGTTATTAGGCTATTTTGTCACGTAATCCGAGACTGCTAACAAGAACAAAATTTGATCTGCTGAAGCCGTCTGTCCAAGTTCTTTGTATAAAAAAGGTCTTAAGATATCACTAAAATATGCCTTAAGATAATTAAGAAAACTGGACTTTACTTTACTTTACTTTTAAGCTTAGCTTTCAGAATATATTTGCAGATCTGGCTTAAAGCTACACGTACAAAAAGTTACATGAAAGGAATGTATATTACAGTCTTAATTGCTGCGAAGTTGATCGTTGTAAGGTGTCAGCTCACCTTTTAGTGCGTATCGCACTAGCCAGTCAACACACAAAACGTTCTACACTGGCTCTGTTATGCATGCTGACATTTGTACGCTGGGCGGTATCCTTTGATGTTGACAGGCCAGCAGAAGCGAAAACATAGGTAGTGCAACAGGCTTATGAATGTGCGCGCAAAATGGGGAAGGGGATTTTGGATTGATGTAGAGATGTGCTTGCGCGCAAAAAGGGGAAGAGGACTTTTTGCATTGATGTAGAGATGTGCTTCGGGGGGGGGGGGGGAAGTAACTGCGGTAATTTTAAAAGCAAAATTCATAGGGGGGGTGGGGTGGGGGGGTTCCCCCTCCAAAAAAAGTCAAAAATTTTTTAATGAGTGGGGAGGGGGAAGACCCTGCGGTGATTTTAAAAACAAATTTTATAGGGAGGGGGGTGGGGGGTACTCCCCCCAAAGCAAAGTCAAAAATTTTTTCAAGGGGGGAAGGGGACTTTGGGTTTTTTCTCTATATAGCCGAGATTTTGTAGAAAATTTTCAAATTTAATAAAATTCACAATAAGGATAAATTTTGCGTAAAAAGTTCACTAATCTATTTTTTAGATGAAAGCCCCTCCCCCAGAAAAATTTCGCTTTCTCTATTTTCAAAACTAACTAAATTACGTGCGTATTTTTTGCGTTTTTTCCTCTATTTTCAAAACTAACTAAATTACGTGCGTATTTCCTTTTTGTGTTTTTTCCTCTATTTTGAAAACTAACTAAATTACGTGCGTATTTCCTTTTTGTGATTTTTCCTCTATTTTCAATTTAAATTTAAATTTATTTTAAATTAAATATTTAAATTTACGTATTTAAATTTACGTCATTACGTGCGTATCAATATACGTATATACCCGAGATTTTGTAGAAAATTTTCAAATTTAATAAAATTCACAAAAAAGGATAAATTTTGCGTAAAAAGTTCGCTAATTTATTTTTTAGATACAAGCCCGTCCTCCAGAAAATTTCAGTTTCTCTATTTTCAAAACTAACTAAATTACGTGCGTATTTCCTTTTTGTGATTTTTTCCTCTATTTTCAAAACTAACTAAATTACGTGCTTATTTCCTTTTTGTGATTTTCCTCTATTTGTCATTACGTGCGTATCAATATACGTATATACCCGAGATTTTGTAGAAAATTTTCAAATTTAATAAAATTCACAAAAAGGATACATTTTGCGTAAAAAGTTCGTTAATTTATTCTTAGATACAAGCCCCTCCTCCAGAAAATTTTAGTTTATCGATTTTCAAAACTAACTAAATTACGTGCGTATTTCCTTTTTGTGATTTTTTCCTCTATTTGCAAAACTAACTAAATTACGTGCTTATTTCCTTTTTGTGATTTTTCCTCTATTTTCAAAACTAACTAAATATACCGAGATTTTGTAGAAAATGTTCAAATTTAATAAAATTCACAAAAAGGATAAATTTTGCGTAAAAAGTTCGCTAATTTATTTTTTAGATACAAGCCCCTCCTCCAGAAAATTTCAGTTTCTCTATTTTCAAAACTAACTAAATTACGTGCGTATTTCCTTTTTGTGATTTTTCCTCTATTTTCAAAATTAACTAAATTACGTGCGTATTTCCTTTTTGTGATTTTTTTCTCCATTTTCAAACCTAACTAAATTACGTGCGTATCAATAAACCCGAGATTTTGTAGAAAATTTTCAAATCTAATAAAATTCACAAAAAGGATAAATTTTGCGTAAAAAGTTCGCTAATGTAATTTTTAGATACATGCCCCCTCCCCCAGAAAATTTCAGTTCTGAAAATTCTTAGGGGAGGGGGTGGGGTGCCTAAAAGTTCCTAGGGGGAAACCCATATTTCTTTCCTTTTTGTGTTTTTTTCCTCTATTTTCAAAACTAACTAAGTTACGTCATTACGTGCGTATCAATATATATACCCGAGATTTTGTAGAAAATTTTCAAATTTAATAAAATTCACAAAAAGGATAAATTTTGCGTAAAAAGTTCGCTAATTTAATTTTTAGATACATGCCCCCTCCCCCAGAAAATTTCAGTTCTGAAAATTCTTAGGGGAGGGGGTGGGGTGCCTAAAAGTTCCTAGGGGGAAACCCATATTTCTTTCCTTTTTGTGTTTTTTTCCTCTATTTTCAAAACTAACTAAGTTACGTCATTACGTGCGTATCAATATATATACCCGAGATTTTGTAGAAAATTTTCAAATTTAATAAAATTCACAAAAAGGATAAATTTTGCGTAAAAAGTTCGCTAATTTATTTTTTAGACACAAGCCCCTCCTCCAGAAAATTTCAGTTTCTCTATTTTCTAAACTAACTAAATTACGTGCGTATTTCCTTTTTGTGTTTTTTCCTCTATTTTGAAAACTAACTAAATTACGTGCGTATTTCCTTTTTGTGATTTTTCCTCTATTTTCAATTTAAATTTAAATTTATTTTAAATTAAATATTTAAATTTACGTATTTAAATTTACGTCATTACGTGCGTATCAATATACGTATATACCCGAGATTTTGTAGAAAATTTTCAAATTTAATAAAATTCACAAAAAAGGATAAATTTTGCGTAAAAAGTTCGCTAATTTATTTTTTAGATACAAGCCCGTCCTCCAGAAAATTTCAGTTTCTCTATTTTCAAAACTAACTAAATTACGTGCGTATTTCCTTTTTGTGATTTTTTCCTCTATTTTCAAAACTAACTAAATTACGTGCTTATTTCCTTTTTGTGATTTTCCTCTATTTGTCATTACGTGCGTATCAATATACGTATATACCCGAGATTTTGTAGAAAATTTTCAAATTTAATAAAATTCACAAAAAGGATACATTTTGCGTAAAAAGTTCGTTAATTTATTCTTAGATACAAGCCCCTCCTCCAGAAAATTTTAGTTTCTCGATTTTCAAAACTAACTAAATTACGTGCGTATTTCCTTTTTGTGATTTTTTCCTCTATTTGCAAAACTAACTAAATTACGTGCTTATTTCCTTTTTGTGATTTTTCCTCTATTTGCAAAACTAACTAAATATACCGAGATTTTGTAGAAAATGTTCAAATTTAATAAAATTCACAAAAAGGATAAATTTTGCGTAAAAAGTTCGCTAATTTATTTTTTAGATACAAGCCCCTCCTCCAGAAAATTTCAGTTTCTCTATTTTCAAAACTAACTAAATTACGTGCGTATTTCCTTTTTGTGATTTTTCCTCTATTTTCAAAATTAACTAAATTACGTGCGTATTTCCTTTTTGTGATTTTTTTCTCCATTTTCAAACCTAACTAAATTACGTGCGTATCAATAAACCCGAGATTTTGTAGAAAATTTTCAAATCTAATAAAATTCACAAAAAGGATAAATTTTGCGTAAAAAGTTCGCTAATTTAATTTTTAGATACATGCCCCCTCCCCCAGAAAATTTCAGTTCTGAAAATTCTTAGGGGAGGGGGTGGGGTGCCTAAAAGTTCCTAGGGGGAAACCCATATTTCTTTCCTTTTTGTGTTTTTTTTCCTCTATTTTCAAAACTAACTAAGTTACGTCATTACGTGCGTATCAATATATATACCCGAGATTTTGTAGAAAATTTTCAAATTTAAAAAAATTCACAAAAAGGATAAATTTTGCGTAAAAAGTTCGCTAATTTATTTTTTAGACACAAGCCCCTCCTCCAGAAAATTTCAGTTTCTCTATTTTCTAAACTAACTAAATTACGTGCGTATTTCCTTTTTGTGATTTTTTCCTCTATTTGCAAAACTAACTAAATTACGTGCTTATTTCCTTTTTGTGATTTTTCCTCTATTTTCAAAACTAACTAAATATACCGAGATTTTGTAGAAAATGTTCAAATTTAATAAAATTCACAAAAAGCATAAATTTTGCGTAAAAAGTTCGCTAATTTATTTTTTAGATACAAGCCCCTCCTCCAGAAAATTTCAGTTTCTCTATTTTCAAAACTAACTTACGTGCATATTTCCTTTTTTTGATTTTTCCTCTATTTTCAAAATTAACTAAATTACGTGCGTATTTCCTTTTTGTGATTTTTTTCTCCATTTTCAAACCTAACTAAATTACGTGCGTATCAATAAACCCGAGATTTTGTAGAAAATTTTCAAATCTAATAAAATTCACAAAAAGGATAAATTTTGCGTAAAAAGTTGGCTAATTTAATTTTTAGATACATGCCCCCTCCCCCAGAAAATTTCAGTTCTGAAAATTCTTAGGGGAGGGGGTGGGGTGCCTAAAAGTTCCTAGGGGGAAACCCATATTTCTTTCCTTTTTGTGTTTTTTCCTCTATTTTCAAAACTAACTAAGTTACGTCATTACGTGCGTATCAATATATATACCCGAGATTTTGTAGAAAATTTTCAAATTTAATAAAATTCACAAAAAGGATAAATTTTGCGTAAAAAGTTCGCTAATTTATTTTTTAGACACAAGCCCCTCCTCCAGAAAATTTCAGTTTCTCTATTTTCTAAACTAACTAAATTACGTGCGTATTTCCTTTTTGTGATTTTTTCCTCTATTTGCAAAACTAACTAAATTACGTGCTTATTTCCTTTTTGTGATTTTTCCTCTATTTTCAAAACTAACTAAATATACCGAGATTTTGTAGAAAATGTTCAAATTTAATAAAATTCACAAAAAGGATAAATTTTGCGTAAAAAGTTCGCTAATTTATTTTTTAGATACAAGCCCCTCCTCCAGAAAATTTCAGTTTCTCTATTTTCAAAACTAACTTACGTGCGTATTTCCTTTTTTTGATTTTTCCTCTATTTTCAAAACTAGCTAAATTACGTGCGTATCAATATATATGCCCGAGATTTTGTAAGAAATTTTCAAATTTAATAAAATTCACAAAAAGGATAAATTTTGCGTAAAAAGTTCGCTAATTTATTTTTTAGATACAAGCCCCTCCTCCAGAAAATTTCAGTTTCTCTATTTTCAAAACTAACTAAATTACGTGCGTATTTCCTTTTTGTGATTTTTTCCTCTATTTTCAAAACTAACTAAATTACGTGCGTATTTCCTTTTTGTGTTTTTTCCTCTATTTTCAAAACTATTTAAATTTACGTCATTACGTGCGTATCAATATACGTATATACCCGAGATTTTGTAGAAAATTTTCAAATTTAATAAAATTCACAAAAAAGGATAAATTTTGCGTAAAAAGTTCGCTAATTTATTTTTTAGATACAAGCCCGTCCTCCAGAAAATTTCAGTTTCTCTATTTTCAAAACTAACTAAATTACGTGCGTATTTCCTTTTTGTGATTTTTTCCTCTATTTTCAAAACTAACTAAATTACGTGCTTATTTCCTTTTTGTGATTTTTCCTCTATTTGTCATTACGTGCGTATCAATATACGTATTTACCCGAGATTTTGTAGAAAATTTTCAAATTTAATAAAATTCACAAAAAGGATACATTTTGCGTAAAAAGTTCGCTAATTTATTCTTAGATACAAGCCCCTCCTCCAGAAAATTTTAGTTTCTCGATTTTCAAAACTAACTAAATTACTTGCGTATTTCCTTTTTGTGATTTTTCCTCTATTTTCAAAATTAACTAAATTACGTGCGTATTTCCTTTTTGTGATTTTTTCTCCATTTTCAAACCTAACTAAATTACGTGCGTATCAATAAACCCGAGATTTTGTAGAAAATTTTCAAATCTAATAAAATTCACAAAAAGGATAAATTTTGCGTAAAAAGTTCGCTAATTTAATTTTTAGATACATGCCCCCTCCCCCAGAAAATTTCAGTTCTGAAAATTCTTAGGGGAGGGGGGTGTAATTAAAACTTCCTAGGGGGGAACCCATATTTCTTTCCTTTTTGTGTTTTTTCCTCTATTTTCAAAACTAACTAAGTTACGTCATTACGTGCGTATCAATATATATACCCGAGATTTTGTAGAAAATTTTCAAATTTAATAAAATTCACAAAAAGGATAAATTTTGCGTAAAAAGTTCGCTAACTTATTTTTAGATACAAGCCTCTCCTCCAGAAAATTTCAGTTTCTCTATTTTCAAAACTAACTAAATTAAGTGCGTACTTCCTTTTTGTGATTTTTCCTCTATTTTCAAAACTAGCTAAATTACGTGCATGTATAAATATTCACTTTGTGATTTTCCTCTATTTTCAAAACTAACTAAATATACCGAGATTTTGTAGAAAATTTTCAAATTTAATAAAATTCACAAAAAGGATAAATTTTGCGTAAAAAAGTTCTCTAATTTATTTTTAGATACAAACCCCTCCTCCAGAAAATTTCAGTTTTCTATTTTCAAAATTTCTTAGGGGGGGGGCGAATTTCCTTTTTTTTGATTTTCCTCTATTTTCAAAACTAGCTAAAGGGGGTGCGTATCAAAAGTATATAGATATGTGGTGGAACCCATATTTCAATAACAAATAAAGGAGAAAATTTGCAAAAAGTTCGTTTCCTTTTGATACACTGTGATTTTTCCTCTATTTTCAAAACTAACTAAATTACGTGCGTATTTCCTTTTTGTGTTTTTTCCCTCGATTTTCAAAACTAACTAAATTACGTCAGTACGTGCGTATCAATATATATACCCCGAGATTTTGTAGAGAATTTTCAAATTTAATAAAATTCACAAAAAGGATAAATTTTGCGTAAAAAGTTCGCTAATCTATTTTTTAGATACAAGCCCCTCACCCAGAAAATGTCAGTTCTGAAAATTCTTAGGGGAGGGGGTGGGAATGCCTAAAAGTTCCTAGGGGGAACCCATATTTCTTTCCTTTTTGTGTTTTTTCCCTCATTTTCAAAAAAACTAACTAAGTTACGTCATTACGTGCGTATCAATATATATACGTTTGTAGAAAATTTTCAAATTTAATAAAATTCACAAAAGGATAAATTTTGCGTAAAAAGTTCGCTAATTTATTTTTTAGACACAAGCCCCTCCTCCAGAAAATTTCAGTTTCTCGATTTTTCAAAACTAACTAAATTACGTGCTTATTTCCTTTTTGTGATTTTTTTCTCTATTTTGAAAACTAACTAAATTACGTCATTACTGCGTATCAATATATTACCCGAGATTTTGTAGAAAATTTTCAAATTTAATAAAATTCACAAAAAGGATAAATTTTTGCGTAAAAAGTTCGCTAATTTATTTTTTAGATACAAGCCCTTCCTCCAGAAAATTTCAGTTTCT
>JASAND010025500.1:0-34391 GCA_030248195.1 Trissonchulus latispiculum
TTAATTATAATGGTTGCAGAGTTGGAAGTCTCGGACATCGGTCTCGCTCAACCCTAAAGGTTACAATGATACTGGCATTTTTTTAGGGTTTTGAAAGTGGGGGGGGGGGCTTCCGAAAAGTGGGGGGGGGGGCGAGCCAAAAGTAAAATATGCCGAAATTTTTAGCGAAAAATTAGCATTTTTAAGGTAAAAACGCAAAAAATCGCTGTTTTTAAGCTTAAAATGAGCTTATAAGTCCATAAATTAGCTAAAAATTCAGAAAATTTTTGAAAATTTGACCTCAAAAACCTAATTTTTTGACACTTTTGGGCGACCCCCAAAAAAGTGGGGGGGGGGCTCCGAAAACTGGAGGGGAACCGAAAAGTGGGGGGGGCCCCACCCCCCCCCACTAAAAAAATGCCAGATGATACATGGACAACATCTACTCCGGGAAAGGCCCTGTACACAGTTCTGCAGAAGCCAACCTCACCCGCAAAGAGTGGGTGGTCCTAGGGCACTCCTGCATACTTGCCAAACAACGACACAGTATTGGTATCGCTGACTCTTCTGCGTGTCGAGACTGTGGATAGTTTGTCTCAGGGATCCCTCAGGGTGCTTGCCTTCCTGAGGGATATGGGGCGGATCTGACGGATTTGGTCTGCTCTAACCACATTGAATTCATTCACGATGGTCCAGGAACACGAAGAAGAAGACTGAGTAAGCTAAGATGGGCGACGTACCAGGTAACACAGAGACAACATGATGCGCCGACGCTTCCAGTATTGTCGTTCCCGAAGCAGTCGATGAATCCGTCTTTACATCCAGTCCAATCTTATACGTACCTTCGTTCAGCTAAAACCAGACATTGGTCCGAGTACATGTCGAAACAGACATGCCAAGTTAAATCACACAACTCAAAACATTGAGTTGCATACGTATCAATCACAGTGCATTCGCTTTAGCTTAAAACTTCTAGTTATTTCGCTCAGTTCGACGAACGTTATAATGTATTACGTGTGGAATTTAAACAATCATGATCGAGAGCAAAGGTGCAACAGCAAACTGAAGCAAGTCTTTGTAAACTAACTCTTGTGTTTTGTTTAGAATACTTTTGTTTTAATGTTTACGAAAATTTAAGTAAAAAGTATTTTACAGTATATGTATAGTAAAAAGTAAAAAATTTAGTACAGTTTCATATAGGTTAAGCAAGATCAAAAGTTAGTGTATTTTGGAGCAGCAAGCCGTTGATCACGATTGTTCTCCTGAATTGTTTACGAGTTTTTACTTAAGGGGGGGGGGTCGCCGGGTACCAAATTTTATAGTCACCGATTTCGCTCATTTTCGGGTGTAATATACCCCCATATGTGTCCAAAAACAAGACACATTTTTAGAGTCCAGGGTCAATCCAGTTAAGAGATATTGCAGTTCAAATCCCTACAATTTAGTATTTACTCCACTATGCCTCGCTAAGGGCTTCGAAGTCGTGTGCACATAGGATGACAAAAGACTACGGCATGATCAATACATCAAATTGAAGCCTCTATCTTGGGCTATTTATTGCTGTGTAAATGACAGTGATACGTCAAGCAATGAGCGAGAAACGACGTTTGAACCATTTGATCCAGCTCCTTCCGACTGTTATTTACTTCAAACTTTAATGCGGCTTAACTTTCTCATACTGCTTTGTAGAGACTTTGTCCAAGAAGATAAAATGTTCAGGACATCGAGAGCTTCAATTTGATATAAAATTTGTCTGTATTTGAAAAATTTGAAAATTTGCGATTTTTTGACTCTAGGCCTCCGTTATCGGACTAAAGCATGCATCCACAGTTAAACACCAGCAATTGCAGTTAAATTTGGCGCACATCTTCCTTTCATATGTGCAAACTGGCACACCGAATTTGGTTGGAATAGCTCGGCTTTCACCCGACTTATGGACCATTATATCCAAAAAATTGAGAAAATGACGTATTTTGAGGCAAAACGCCAACGCGCTAACCAAAAGTATGAACTATCCACAAGTAGCAGCATGGATTTTGCGTATGGAAATTGAACCTCTATTTGTGTACTGTGTTAATATCTATACGCGAAATCTGTGCAGTAAACGGTTAGTTCAGGCCACGACGAAACATTTCTTTGGTGACGTTTTTGTAAGTCAAATTTGTGCAAAAACCGGCTTCGCCCAACTTTGAAAATTTTTAGAAAATCGCTGAGCTAACACAAAAATACCTCATATAGATATTAACACGCTACCTAGTCCAGATTAACATTTTGCCCAGCTATAGCTCGTTTACTCTTGCACAGCGCTCAAACTTTTGGTTAGCGCGAAATTTTCCTAACTTTTTCATTTTCCTATTTTTAACACATGTCGGGGTCACCTTTGGAGGACTATTGTGAATGATAGGGAAAGTTTTGCAACAAACGCAACTGTCTTGTTTTGGGGACCCATGGGGACTACAAAATATGTGAAAATGAGAAAAATCGGTGATGGTCGAAAATTCGCGACCCCCCCCCTTAAGATAGAAGCGTATCAAATTCAAGGTCCTATAAGAAGGCTTTATCTCTTTACTGCGAGCTTTCGGCTGATGTGAAATGTTTCATATTACAGAAAACTTTGAAAAATTGCTTTTATGGACATAGGGGCGTCTGTCTGACTGGCAAATTTGGAGCCAGCGATCTGGTTTCTTCTACTGGGGGCTGAGAGGAAGGTCCTACCCTCCTAAATTTCGATCTGCCCCATAAGCAGAGAAGGTTATTTTTCGAGGCCACTCCTATAAATTTTGGCCTAGAATTAAGCCAGGCGAACAAATTCGGTCGCAAAAGTATTGCAACTTAGCAGCGGGCAAGAAATTAATAAAGAAGGACTAAAACTTTTAAAGTTGCAATTTTCATTTCCTGACAGTCCGCTCCTGAGGCAGGTAAACGCTTTCTTTTAGTTCTACAAGTTAAATAGCGCTTAAATTGGCTTGTATTTGCGCTAAGCAAAATTTATATAATTTCTAGAAACAAACTTTCTTTGCTGGCTACAAGGTCTCACTTTCAAAAGCCATACGCACAGAGTAAATAGTTCTAGAAATATAAGTACTTTAAGAATATATAAAGCAAAAATGTCCTCAGTTTCTTGGGGTGGTAAAATACCGGCTGCTAAATTTGCACAAATCCTACCAAATTTTTGGCATATTAAAGAGAAAATTTTTAGAACGATAGGTACCAATAAGAACATACATATAGGCCAATAAGAAACATAATATATTCTGTGCATAAAACATCCTTGGGATAGCGATTACCATGCATAAGCAAGCTACCCAAAATACTGAGGGTACAATAGATAACAAATATGAATCAACCCCTACGATGTGATACAGACACAGTCATACAGGTTAGGTGCATTCACTCGCTGACCACTCTGCCAGACTGATACTAGTATTCGGCGGGCGTCGTCAGTGGCGTACCGACATACTAGTTGCAGCTTTAGGTTTCTTGAGCCCCCTGATTGAAAAGGAATTGAAAAGCGTTTCTGCCCTGTGGTCCCATTCACACGTGTTGTTTAGTGTTTACGTGCAAACAAAAAACATAGACCCTGATCTCATTGCTGAGACAGGTGAGTATAAGTAGAGAGTATTTCCAGGCAAGCCTGGTGAGTAGTACGCACAAGGCGTAATATATCTTGAAATAAGTCAAATAAATACCATACATTCTTAATTAATTAGTGAATAATGTGTTCTTACGTTACTTTCATCAGAAAGTTGGAATTTTTCTTTGATCCATGTTTGCTGTTTAAGTGTTTTGTCTAGGCTGCGTAAGAACATCTTCTTTGAATGTCCTCTATTCAGACATGTTTCAAATAGATCTTTATAGTTTTTCCTGAGATGAATTAATTTGTCATTTTTTATTTCACAGATTCGTGTTATTTGACAAATTATTGTATATTTCATGATTTTACTGGATATATTAGAGTCTGAGGGAGGGAATTTGTAAGTACAAAAATCGAAATCTTCCCTTTTGTCATACATTTTAGTAGTGAAAGTTTCATTAGAGATACTTATGTTTAAGTCCAGTACATTAGCTTCTTTATTACTTGAATTAGCTTTATTTAGTTCTAAATCTGGGGGATAAATTTTAGTTTGATTTTTTTCAAAGACGTGGTCATTAATGGTTGTGATATCGTCAATGTATCTATATACGTAGATAAGAAACTTAGCCAGGTGTGAATTATCTTTATCGGTTATAAATTTATGCTCAAAATAGTTTAAGGTTAGATTAGCTATAGTTGGGGCAGCATTTGTTCCCATTGGTATACCAATTTGTTGAAGAAACAATTTGTTGCCCATTTTAAAGTAAGTGTTTTCTATTAAAAACTTTAACATATTTATAACAAGTAACAAAAATGCTCCGCACAAAAGGGGATAATATGTGTGTTGGTCGTCTATGTCTATGTCTATGTCTATGTCTGTCGTTTAATCCGGTTGAGAAAGAAAGTATATAAATCCGACACAGCAAGTTTGGGTGGGTGGTTCTATGGCGAAAGTTGTTCAGTTCGATGCGGGCCTTCATTTGACTCGAAATTTGACCACTTTTGAAAATTTTAATTTTTGACCCAAAATCGCCTAAGTCCCCACCCCACCCCACCACAGCCCTCTACAGCCACTTTAGGTACGCACTTCTATGACAAAAGTTGCTCAGTTCGATGCGGGCTTTCATTTGGTACCAAATTTGACCACTTTTGAAAATTTTAATTTTTGACCCAAATCGCCTAAGTCCCCACCCCACCCCACCACAGCCCTCTACAGCCACTTTAGGTACGCACTTCTATGACAAAAGTTGCTCAGTTCGATGCGGGCTTTCATTTGGTACCAAATTTGACCACTTTTGAAAAATTTTAGTTTTGACCCAAAATCGCCTAAGTCCCCACCCCCACCCTACCACAGCACTCTACAGCCACTTTGAGCATGCAATTCTATGACAAAAGTTGTTCAGCTTACTTAGCGCTTTCATTTGGTACCAAATTTGACCACTTTTGAAAAATCTTATTTTTGACCACTTGACCCCCTACCCGATTTACCCTTCAAACGGCAAAGTGGAGCCAGTCCAGCAAAATGGGTGGGTCGGACGGCAAAACGGACTCCGGAAATGAGCTGGGCGCACCAGAAAACCCCTATGGACAAAGTTTTGAGAGGCTATGCACAGTCCTATATGGTGTTCTTGGAAGTCGGTACCGACTTGACCCTCCCGACAGCAAAGTGGAACCAGCCCAGCAAGATGGGTGGGTATGACGGTAAAACTGACTGCGGGAATCGATTCTCCGTGCCAGAAAACCATTGTATGGAAGATTTGAGCGTTCAAAGTTAAATAGATAGCGAGAAATTTCGATTTTTCATTTTTCGAATTTTCGCCATCTTTGACGGGCCACTGTGGTCGCTAAGGAAGTGATAGAGAAACGCAACCTGGACCGTTAGTTAGTTCAATATATGTAATTTCTGAATATAAAAAGAAATCAGCTCCAGCTCGTAAGGTTCGACCTGAGCGACGACCACAAAAATGGTCACTTTTCGCTCTGAGCCGACTTTGCGGTGCCGCTGCGGCGCTGTGGCGCACCTGCTGCGCAAAAAAAGTAGCGATTCTTAAATGGCGCATGGGGTACTACCAGACCCTATACCCCTTTAGGTCCGGCCTCCGCTGCAGATTACGTGAAAGAGGCGGAAAGTCAGGACAATACGACCATTAAATAGGAGAAACCGGAAAAAAAACATCGCCGCCATAACCGGTCCGGGGCACAACTTTTTAACGGAAAGTGATACGGGGCTGAAACTTCGCACACATACTAAACTCGATGTGCTCTACAATTTGCGCATGAAATCTGCGCAGGATCTTGCGCAGGATTTTGCGCAGCCTCTGCGCAGCTTATTTTACGGTGTCTCCAGGGACTTTTGACACATATTATAGGGGTCGCTACCGCGACCCCTATGATATCGGTTTTAGTGTATGTAGTATATTTAGGTGCACCATTTCCCCAATACGCTTTGCCATATCGTATATGAATACGGTTAGTCACGTCGTTGTTTATTATATGGCTTAAAGCAGAAATGATAGTGTTATGATGCAAAGTAGTATACAAGGTAGTAAAGTCATAAGTATTAATTGTTTGGGCCATTTTATTTCCATTTAACTGTTTTAGTGTTTTTAGTATAGGTTTATTGCTATCGATGATCCAAAAAGGATTACAGTTTGTAGTACATTCCAATATTTTACTTCGCCTTTTTCTACTTATGGAAATAAGCTTGAGTATTTTATCTAGAGTAATTGAAAGAGGACTGCAAGAAGTGTTACGACTAGCTATTATAGTTCTGAATTTTATAGGAGTTTTGTGAAATTTTGGAATTATATAGATAAATGGTAGTTTGTTGTTGTCATTACAGCTGATATTAAGAGATTTACAAAATGCATTTATTCTATTTATTATACTATTTTCATTATCTGGTTGAATTTCACGATAAGTGTTGTTGTTTGTAGTATTTAGTATTCCTAGTTCCTTAAACACACAATAAATGTAAAATTCTTTACAAATGATAGCTATATTTTGTGATGCCTTATCTACAGGAGTAAACACAAACTTTTCCTTATAACTGCTTAATAAGTTATGTAAGTCGTATGTTTGATATGGGCTATTACCAATAGTAACATTCTTTATGAAAGACGAAATTTCTGTTTTTACCTTATTACCCCATATATGCAGCTTTCGATTATCCCAATGATATTTCCTAATTATTTTTTCAATATATTTATTGATTCCTTCATAAGTATCCTTAATAGTTTGTAGTTTGCAAGATTTTTGTGGAATTCTATACTTAGGACCTTTACTGAACAAGGATTCTAATGTATCATTTTCTAATACTTTATAATTACCAGTAATTATATGGTTGTGAACATTATCCTTAAATTGAGATTGATGGCAATCGCATGAAAAACCATTTTCGAAATAAGATTTCAACCATACATCACAATCGAGGGAGTTTATAGTATCCTTATAATTAAATATTTCATTTGCAATAGGTTTTTTATATTTGAAATAAACTGAGGGATTGTGTGCTTGTGTTCTACTATTTAAGTAAGGCCAATATTGTTTACACTTATCAAATAAAGACTGAAAATTTACCTTATCTATTAGCTTGTTACTAAAATTTATGATTTTAATTTTAATACATGCAAGCTTTCAGAGCTGTAGGTACAGAAACATCCCAAACCGTTCAGCATAACCTTTTCCATTTTGCTGTGTATAGGTCAGGTCAGACCAACTTTAAGGGAGTCTACAAAACTATAGAAAAGTACTGCGCAAAGTACTCGGGAAACGGATACACGACCACGATAACGCAAATAAACAAACTATTGGTTGGTTGAAACAACGGATAAATATTCCCATTTTAATCGTACGTCCATACTACAAGTAATCTCCGCTAATATTGTGCATGCGAACTGACTGACACCCCAAACGAGACAACCGAATTTGTATTTTCTTCATTTAAACGTAAACATGAGAGAGTATATATATGATACAAGAATAAAAAATGCTCCGATGGAGCAATGGGTGACTTTAGGTTTTAAGGTGGTGATTCCTTTTGGGCACATATTGTTATTTGGCGGCGTAAATCAAGATGAAATTTGATGAAACTTTCCGAAATACGTTCTTTCAGCGTTCTAACACCCTCCGCGCAATCCCGATTCAAAAATTCGAGATTTCCGGTCAGAGTGGTTTTTCCCAATTTCTGAACGTTTGGCATAAGCTACACAGTTATGACTATATTCTAGGGATGGGCGCGGAAAAAAAAGGACTGGAAAAAAAAGGTTTTTTTCCGTTTTTTTCCATTTTTTTCCGATGGGGTGGAAAAAAATGGAAAAATATTCCTAACGTTATTTTAACGACTTTTACAATGAAATATCATGTTTTCTGAGCTTTTCCAGCAATTTCACGCTATTTACAACCTATTCCGTGGGTCGTAGTAGGTGGGGGTATGTTAAATCTGACGAAATTGTATTTGGGTTTTTTCGACGCATCGGAAAAAAATGGAAAAATATTCGGGACATGCTCTGAAAGTCAATTTATGACATCAGAACATTAAGAAACCATCAAAAACAGTGTTTAATAAGGTAAGAAAACGATATTAATGATTTTGAGCTAATTTTGGGATTTAATATTTTTTGCCTTGGAATGTGAAAATGAATGCGTAACTCAGGTAAAGTTAATAATTCCATACCTAACAGTGGAGTGTTCAACTAAAACTGTTAACATGTCTGGAATTGTTTATTACGAAGCTCGTTACCTAGAAAACCACAAACTAGGTTTCGTAGAACCGCCAAGGTATACAGAAGTCACCTGTCCTTTGGTTTACAGCGTCACCCGCTGAAAATTTTTCATTCCTGTTTATACTGGAACCTTTCTAAGCGCTTGTATAATTGCATCACCCCTGTGGGGCTTCTAAATATTGTGAAAACTGCTTCTCTGCATGCAAAAACATGAAATAACGAAACTTTTAGCACATTGTGTAATTTTGGAGTGGCCGGAAAAAAAAGGAAAAAAATGGAAAAAAATGGAAAAAAACCGGAAAAAAAAGGTTTTTTTCCGGCAATCTTTTTTTTTCCGGAAAAAAACCAACCCTACTATATTCATTCGAAAAATCTCATTGCGCTTCACATTTGTGCTTTTTAAAGCAAGTTTGTAGCTTTTCTCTACCGTGAGATATAGCCGTTTTTCTTGTTTTGGCGTCGAAAACTTGTCATTTTTGCAGAAATCAAATAATCCAATATTTCTTGAACTACACAAGCCGTAAAAGCAAACTAAGGGCGTCGATCTGAAGGGCTCACAGGGACAAATTATCCGACGCATGATCGTCTTCCAACTGCTATCTTGTAGGCTGCTATCATATAAAATGTAGTTTTTGCAAAAACACGACCAATTTTTTTTCAAAGATTGTGGAGCATTCACCATGCAATCTGGAGGGCTGCTACTGAACAAATGTGTTCTACACAAATATACCCAGGGACGAGTTTTTAGTTGCCCCGATTGCTGCTTTCTAGCTAAAGTAATCGCTTGACAAATTTGGAAAATGTAGGCAAAATCCAGGTTACGCTCACATTTCAGCTTAGTTCTCTACAACGAAGAGCGATTTCACAATAAATAAAAAATCGTCCCCAGCTATTTGATGGAGGTATCGAATGATATAACCGATGTATCGCGAAAAAATTTGGTTGAGTCTGCAAAAAATCCGGAAAATTATAGTTCTTCTAAAATGTGTTAAAAATATTTCAGAAAAGCAACATTAGTTTCATGGTATGCATTAAAAAGAGAAAATGTCAAGCTACATTTTGATATAAAAATGGCTTCTTAACTCCAAGTAATGAATGAGAAATAATGGTGCCAACTTTATGTGACCAAAGGGAATCACCACCTTAAGCGGACTTACTAGGTTAAAAGCGTACTATAGTCTAGCAAACTTAAACTGGACCAAAAGAGAGAATTTTGTGGAGAGTTTATTATTCAAGTTAAGTATTACAATGTATATATATGTTACGTGCAATATTGAAAAGCGTGCAATTTTGAAATTGCACGATGTTTCCGTGCAATTTTGAAATTGCACGGTTTTATCGTGCAATTTTAAAATTGCACGGAGACTACCGTGCAATTTTGAAACTGCATGGAGTTTCCGTGCAATTTTAAAATTGCACGGGCGAAACCGTGCAATATTGAAATACAAAATTTCATGCCTCTGGTTTTGATTTGTTTGTATAAATGTTAACTTTCAACACGAAAATTTGCAACATTTGTGCATTTAGCAAATTAATTTACGTTAACAAGTTTTAACTTTTGGTTAAAAGTTGAATAAGTGTTCCTGCTATTGACTGTTTACAACAAAAATCAACATTAATATAAAAATCCAAATCATAGTATGAAAAACATTAGTGTCAAGTACACTCTTAGAAATGTTCCAGTAGAAACTGCAAGAATCACTTTTGTAGATGATAAATACAAAAGTTTTTGTAGAAAATGCTGGTTGAGTCTTGTAATTTATACAGGACGTCGTTGGTAGTGTTTACCGGACATACTTTGGTAGAATTGATTACAAGTTAGACCAGCATTCAGCACAAATGAAACCAAAACTGGAAGACACTACAAATTAATTCAATAAATGTTGCAAATTTTCTTTTTGAGGGGCTCTCATTTATACAATTAAATTAAAACCAGAGGCTTGAAATTTTGTATTTCAATATTGCACGGTTTCGCCCGTGCAATTTTAAAATTGCACGGAAACTCCATGCAGTTTCAAAATTGCACGGTAGTTTCCGTGCAATTTTAAAATTGCACGATAAAACCGTGCAATTTCAAAATTGCACGGAAACATCGTGCAATTTCAAAATTGCACGCTTTTCAATATTGCACGTAACATATACATTTTCTGAAAGCTCAGAAATCAGAGATTTCAAAAATTTTAAAAACTTCTAAAATTTTAGAATCTCAAATTTCAGAAATTTTAGAAACTATAGGAAAAGAAAGAATAAGCGAAAAGTAGTCGAGTTTGGTATCAAATGAAAGGTCTCGTTCAGGAGAACGCGAATGTGTATCAATTATGCGGATTTGGGGCGGCACGTGGTTCCAGGGGGCCCATATCCCGAAAAATAAAAGTTGCTCCAATCGCTACAAACTTGGGCTCATTTGAAAGCTCTCATCGCGCTGAGTAAAAGTTATAATTGGGTCATCGCTCAAAAATGCTGTCTGTGAAAGTTATTCCTCTTTAAACCCCAAAAATGGGCTGTTTGGACACTTTTAAAGGGTTTAATCCAGGCTAGCGAATGCGTAAGATAAGCTAGTTTAAACAAACTTCAAAGGAACCGACACGGCGGCTTCTTTGAAGTTTGTTTAAATTAGCTTATCTTACGCATGCATGAAGATCCAAAGCTGCAATTTTTACGTAGTTGTGTATAATGATGAGACGCAAAATATAGCGCACTGGCTTGACTTGATTCAGCTCATAGCTTTCGCAAGCCTGGGTTAAACCCTCGAAAAGTGTTAAAACTACCTATTTTTTGTGTTTAAAGAGGGATAACTTTCTTAGACAGCATTTTTGAGCGATGACCCAATTATAACTTTTACTCAGCGTGATGAGAGCTTTCAAATGAGCCCAAGTTTGTAGCGATTGGTGCAACTTTTATTTTTCGGGATATGGGCCCGCTGGAACCACGTGCCGCCCCAAATCCGCATAATTGATACATATTCGCGTTCTCCTGAAAAACACCTTTCATTTGATACCAAACTCGACTACTTTTCGTATATCTTTTCTTTTCCTACAGTTTCTAAAATTTCTGAAATTTGAAATTCTAAAATTTTAGAATTTTAAATTTTTTTTGAAATCTCTGATTTCTGAGCTTTCAGAAAATGTATACATTGTCATACTTAACTTGAATAATAAACTCGCCACAAAATTCACTCTTTTGGTCCAGTTTAAGTTTGCTAGACTATAATATAGACCAGCTTCGCTGAACAACCATATTCGCAGAAACTGCCCAGATTAATGCTGGCGACAGTTCTTCAATAGCAGTTTACCAATTTGTGAGCATAACTCTGAATCTCCAATTATGTAGTTGTGCTCGTAATACTTAATATTATTGTACCAATGATACAACATGCAGTACAAATTGATGTCACAAATTCTGCTCTAGCAGCGCAAAATAAAACGCTTGAAGTAAGCTTAATATTTCAAAATCAGCAAGCTCGCCTGGAAAGATAAGGCATTTAGAACTTACTTACTTTAAGATATTTTAAGATGAAGACAGCCATGGCTGATCAATTGGTGAACCGTTGAGCCGTTGAGATGAGCTGATCAGTTGTATGCTAATAAAGGTCAAATGCGCCGTGAAGCATGAGTGTCCGCGAATATGGGTTGTTCCGCGAATAAGGGTTGTTCCGCGAAGCTGGTCCATATTACTGCGCTTTTAACCTAGTCCTCTTGTCATTTACAACCTGCCCCTCCCATATTATATAATATTTTAAAACCTAATCCTATGTCCGTTTAAAACCTAAAGTCACCCAGATTGCATTTTTCATGCTCCATCGGAGCATTTTTATTCTTGTCCTATTTCATTTTAAAGGTTCTCAGTAAAAGAAAAGAAAACCGTACCAAAAATGTTAAAGCTTTATAAAAGAAACTGTACAAATTCCCCTAATAATTAACAGCCAACCGAGCCATAGCACAAAGAAGCTTGAAAAGTGCCAGTTTCTCCATTTTTCTCGATTATGGCAGAAAAACCCTCATACACTACACATAGAAATATTTTAGAAAGTTGCAGAAAGTTATCTGTAGTTTGTTACAAGCCAAGCAGTACTTCGGCAGCACTCTACTGGAGCGCAACCAGATGCAAATTATACTGTTAGTGAAGGAGGCTTATACGGCATGATTTCTAATGCTACTCTTCCCATGCCTGCCGATTTTCAGACGATTGCAACTTATGTGTAGCTAGTTATAGGCCGTGCTGTACTTCAGCAGCACTCTAGTGCAGCACAACCATATAGTAACATTGTAACAAGTAATAAAAATGCTCCTCCGGAGCATGAAAAAGTAATATGGGTGGTGGTGAGGTTGTAAAATCAAGAGAGGACTAGTCTTAAAAATGCTTAGGTAATATGGGGGCTAGGTTCAAAAAAAGAAGAGGACTAGGTCGTGGGCGAATTAATATGGGCACAGCTTCGCCGAGCAACCCATATTCGCGGACTGAAAAAGTTATATACATACGTATTACATATGTATATATACCAGTCTTCAATTTTAGTTACGGTGAGTAAATAATATACAACTATGATAAACGAGTTTTAGTGGAAGCAAACATTTCTTTCGATAAACTCTTAACATTTACTGTGCATTTTAACCATTGATAAGAAAACTCTATATTTCAACAATAATTTCAGGACTCTCTCTCTTCTATTTCTATTCAACCGTTAGCGTTACAATCATAGCCTTGGCTCTTTTTCGTTGCTTGCCGTAGTCCAGCACAACCAAATTACTATATAGTTTACGTATATATAAGCAAGCGACTTGCAGCGATTGTTTAACTACTGGAATTGTTATTATTGACTGACAATAATGGCATTGAATATGACAATCGCCATGGTGAAGCGTGAAAGCCCGCGAATATGGGTTGCTGTGCCCATACTAATTCGCCCACAACCTAGTCCTCTTCTTTTTTTGAACCTAGCCCCCATATTAAGCATTTTTAAGACTAGTCCTCTCTTGATATTACAACCTCACCACCACCCATATTACTTTTTCATGCTCCGGAGGAGCATTTTTATTACTTGTCCTGCTTTAATTTTAAAGGATCCCTTTGCGGCAATGGATACAAGGAGCTTGAACAGTGCCGGAACATCGTGTTCAGCGACACGGATTTACTATATGGGTACCGCCAGAGGGCCGAAAATCGTAGGGGGTTTGACCAGTGGTCAATAGGCCCCATAGACCATAGTGACCACTGGTCACTTCCCTCGATTTTGGCAATATGCCCATTGAAACGAGCGTAGTCGATTTACTATATGTGCATTGTGCCCCCAACCAAAACGCCGAAAAACGCCGTTTTAAGGGGTTTGACCACTGGTCAATAGGGCCATAGACCGTAGTGACCACTGGTCACTTCCCTCGATTTCGGCAATATGCCCATTGAAACGAGCGTAGTCGATTTACTATATGTGCCCCCAACCAAAACGCCGAAAAACGCCGTTTTAAGGGGTTTGACCACTGGTCAATAGGCCCCACAGACCGTAGCGACCACTGGTCACTTCCCTCGATTTCGACAATATGCCCATTGAAACGAGCGTAGTCGATTTACTATATGTGCCCCAACCAACACGCCGAAAACCGCTGTTTTAAGGGGTTTGACCACTGGTCAATAGGGCCATAGGCCGTAGTGACCACTGGTCACTTCCCTCGATTTCGGCAATATGCCCATTGAAACGAGCGTAGTCGATTTACTATATGTGCCCCCAACCAAAACGCCGAAAAACGCCGTTTTAAGGGGTTTGACCACTGGTCAATAGTCAATAGTCAATGGTCACTGGTTTTAACCCATTTGATTCAGTTTGGATCAAATGGGGTTTATTTGTTTAGATTGCTTATGGATGCGTTCAGCTCAGCCAAATATTTGATTTGCTACTTTTACTGGTTTTGCTTTATCATATACTTTACCTTGCTGCATGTCTATCCTGTTTTATCCTGTCTTCAGCTGGCGATTTTTTATTTGCCTTTTCTTAATTTTCTTTCCTGTCTTATTTCTGCGTTTGATTACTGCATTTTTATCTACCTATTCCGGTTCTTTGGTTACTACCTATTCCGGTTCTTTGGTTACTGTCCAGACTGTACTTGGTTATTTTACGTTGTGATAGAGCCTAGCCTACCTTTTTACTCCTATTTGCTTTATGGTCTCTTTCCTTTATCTTATTTGGATTATCCATTATTTTGCTTTATTTGGTTCCAGTATGCCTTGTACCGAGTGCGTGGCCTGTAACGGAAAAATTGCCGAGTTTGATCATTCTGCCGTTTGTTTTATCTGCAACCGGCCTGCTTGTCTCGACTGTACCGGTCTCACACAATCTGCCTTTGCCCAGTGGCAGAATAAATTTTCTACTTTCTGCCCTTATTCCTGCGTCTCTTGCCGAAGTAACCTTCTGGTCCATTCATCCCCTCGTCCTGCCGAAATTTCCTGTGATGTTTCGGTTCAGTGTTGCCTTACTCCTATCTCTCCTACTTCCTCAGCCTGTCCTCCTTTGCCTGCTACTACGGGTTCTACGCCGGCAATGCCGTCCTCTGTCAGCCCTCGTATAGTCCAAGGGCACCAGGATCCTTTGTCCAATTTTTACCAGTTCTCCTTTACCTTCCAGGGTGAAGACTTTATTTCACTTGAGCATGGCTACCACTATCAACGGGCTCTAAATCAGGGATATTCAAACTTGGCGAATGATATTAGGAATGCACCTCATGCTGGTGCGGCTGTAAGGTTATCTAAGCAGCTGCCACAGAAGGACAGTCGCGATGACGATGTTAGGCTCATGGAAAAACTTATTTCTTGTAAATTGGTTCAATGCTACTCCTTTCGTCAGGCATTACGGGACTCTGGAAATTCTCCCCTAGTCCATTCCACTTACCCAGCGGATAAATTTTGGGCGTCCGGTTTGCATCACAGTGATCTTGAAGGAGCTCGTTCTGGCAATTTTCCTGGTCTTAATGTTTTCGGAAACATTCTTCAGGATATTCGCAGCGATTTAAAATCAGAGGACAACTATCCCAAACCTGATATTTGTGTGGAGGATCGGGGTGAAGTGGTGGTGGTCCTTTGTGATGGAGAACGCGTACCCACTGCTCCCCGGCCCAGACCCCGACGCCCTGGCACCTCCAATCCTAGCCTTTTCAGCTGTTGCTCCCTATGTGGGATGGGTGGCCACTCTGCCAGAATCTGCCGACTTAGGCACTCAAACTTTTCTTGCTTTTCTTGCGGTTTCCGGGGGCACAAACGAAGATTTTGCCGTGCTAGCCCACCCGATCAGATTCCTCCCATTCCTGCTCCGACTCCGTTGCTAAGCCTTCTAGATAATAACTTTAATGGTAATACTATGAACTCTTTTCGCACATATAGTGATGTCGTAAATTGTGGCCGTTCAAATGTCGCGAGACACAGGCCGTCGGGTTTTCTTTAGGCCATGATAGGAAGGCCATTGGTATAAAGGAATCGGTTACACGTAAGCGTTCTT
This sequence comes from Trissonchulus latispiculum, assembly GCA_030248195.1. NCBI lineage: Eukaryota > Metazoa > Nematoda > Enoplea > Enoplida > Ironidae > Trissonchulus > Trissonchulus latispiculum. The sequence goes on from JASAND010025500.1 coordinate 15,758, forward strand.
TTTCAGCTGTTTTACTGAATTCTCGTAGTATTGTTAACAAAACTGAAGATTTTAAGGCAGAAATAGTTGATTCTCTATCTCCGGATCTGGTTTTACTTACTGAAACATGGTTAACTCCGGATGACCCAAATTCTCTTCTTTCCTGTAACAACCAGTATCATGTTTTCAGAGCAGACAGGACCGGCAGAAGGGGCGGGGGGGTTGCTATTATGGTTTCCACTATGCTGAAGTGCTGTCAAGTGAATGTGCCTGTTCACAATGATGCTGATGTAGTTTGTATAAAAATTAAGTGTTGCGATTTAGATATGCTCGTATGCAATGTATACAGGCCTTCGGTTTCTCTTAGCCACCTCGTGGAATACTTTGACCTGCTATTAGAATTTTTAAATGATCAGAACCTTCCTGTTATTTTTGCGGGTGACCTCAATTTACCTGGTATTGACTGGCCTAACAATACAGCTTCCGCGGTGCATAAACAAGATGAATTCTTAGATCTTTTCACTTCTTTTGATCTTGTTCAACATGTACTTGAACCGACAAGGGATGTGGCTGTTTTGGATTTAATATTTGCGAACACACCCTCCCTCATTTCAGAAACAAAATGTATGCCCCCATTAGGGAACAGTGATCACAACGTTGTTACTTTTTCTATTAATGCTGCATGCTTGAATTCTGTACCAAATAATTTACCTACAAAGGTCTGGGCTAATTCTGATAACGCTGCTTTGTATGGGTGCTTGCAGGCTACGAACTGGGGTTTGCTGTTTAAAGACAAATCTGTTAACGAAATGTGGACAATTTTTAAGGATATTTGCTTGAACCTCATTGATATCTTTGTACCGACGAAACTAACGGGCAAGCGGAAACACCCTCGAAGGTACTCTAATAATACCAAGAGAATGTTGGCCAATAAGAAAAAAGCGTTTCGAAAGATGAAAAAGAGTCCTTCTTCTGATAACAGGAAAGCGTATAAACAAGTTGCTAAATTTTGTTCTGAATCTGTAAAAAAAGATAACCTGAAATATGAGGCCAAATTTTTGTCAAATCGAAACTCTAAAGCATTTTACTCCTATGTTAAAAAATCTTTGTCTCCTCATAGTAGTTTGTCTCTGCTAGTTGATGGTGACCGCCAGGTGTCTGAGGATTTTGATATGTCGAATGTGTTTGCTAACCAGTTTTCTTCTGTTTATGTTACTGATGATAATAATCTGCCTACGGTTCCGGAATATGTTGTCGATGAGGATATAGCCCATTCACTCTCTAGCTTTAGAATCACCCGAAAACATGTAGAAAATGCCATTTCGAAACTGAAGCCAAATTCTAGCCCTGGGCCTGATGCCCTCCCAGCTGTTTTCTTTAAAAGGTTTAGCATACTTCTGTCTGTTCCTCTCCAATTAATTTTTCATGAATCCTTTGTAACAGGAATAGTGCCTTGTGACTGGAAGCAAGCTATAGTTGTTCCCATATATAAAGGCAAGGGTTCTAAGGCGGGAGCGGCTAACTACAGGCCAGTTAGTTTGACATGTATTTGCTGTAAACTGATGGAACGAATACTGAAGGATGAACTTTTTGATTACTTTACTAAATCCGGTTTTATATCTTGTCACCAGCACGGTTTTGTCTCTGGTAGGTCAACTCAAACACAACTTTTGAACTGTGTAAAGGATTGGGTCACATTTATTGACAAAAACATTCCGGTAGATGTAGTTTATATCGATATTAGTAAAGCCTTTGACACGGTCAGTCATTTGAAGCTGCTCTACAAACTGAAACGCTATAAAGTTCCTGATATATTTTGTAAATGGATAGAAAATTTTCTAAACGATCGCTATCAGGTGGTTCGGGTGAACGGGGTGTATTCAACACGGTGTCGGGTTCTGAGTGGGGTTCCTCAAGGAAGTGTGTTAGGTCCACTATTGTTCTTGGTGTATATTAATGATGTAGTTAGTAGAGTTGAACAAAGCTATGTAAAAATATATGCAGATGATACAAAAATATATTATACATGTGGTAGTGATGTTGACCGTAGTGTACTCTTACATGATATCGAAAACGTTTTTGGGTGGGCGAACGAGAACCAATTGAAAATTGCTTTGGAAAAGTGTGTTTTAATGCATTTCGGTGGAAACAACAGCGAATTCGATTATACTGTGAGCAATGTTCAGATTCCAGTTGTAAACTCTATGAAAGATCTAGGAATAGTTGTAGATGATAAATTAAAGTTTTCCCAACACTGCTCATCAATCAGTGTTAAAGCTTTGACTCGTATGAACATTATTTTTAAGTCATTTCGATCACGAGACCGGGATTTTTTGTGTGCGATGTACACTACTTATATCCGACCTATTTTGGAGTATAATTCGCCGGTATGGTCTCCGTATTTAAAAAAAGATATTGAGAGAGTAGAAAACGTTCAAAGGCGGTTTTCAAAGCGGATTCCGGGTTTGCGCAATAAAACGTATTCTGAGCGTTTGGCAATTTTGGGATTAGAAAGTTTGGAATTGCGTAGGATCAAAGCAGATCTCAATCAGTGCTTTCGCATAGTGAAAAATCTCGACAACATAGATTTTTCTGACTATTTTGCCTACCGTCAGGATGTGGGATTAAGGGGACATAATTTAATGTTAGATTCTGTACACTGCCGAAGAAATGAGAAATTAAATTTTTTCAGTAGCAGAGTAGTTAAATTGTGGAATAACCTCCCCCTTGAAGTTGTCAAGGTTGATTCACTTGAGGCTTTTAAATCTAAACTGAAGGATATAGATTTGTCGATTTATACAAAGATCTTTTAGCATTTCTGTGGCTATTTATATACTGCACATGTTTATACTGTTTTCACGTATATAGTTTGTGGATGTAGATATTAGTCTGAACTAGGTTTTATCTGATTGTTTTATATTGTTGTATGTACGGATGCATGTAAGTAGCTGTGTATACAGTTCTTTGTATTCCTTTTCAGTAAATGTTTTACTGCGTGACTATAATCTTTACTGAATAAACCAATTGTTTGTTTGTTTGTTTGTTTGCCATAGACCGTAGTGACCACTGGTCACTTCCCTCGATTTCGGCAATATGCCCATTGAAACGGGCGGGTCGATTTTTATTGGCCCCAACAAAAGCGAAAAGCGTGGTGGGGGGCGGGGGCGGGTGTGGGCCGGTGTCTTGTGGGATGGGGGGGTGTTTGTAGCGCGAACGGAAATGTTTTGTGTTGTGGGGGGGGGGGGGGGGGTGGCGGGGGGGGGGGGTTTTTTGTTTTTGGCCGGTTTTTTTTGTGTTTTAGTGGGTAATAAAATGGTGTTGGATTTTTTTTTGTACTTTACGATGGTAACATTTTTACCCCTCCCGGACCTCTAATTAGCTGGCACCAGGCCATCACGGTCTCCAGGGGCCGCGCAGACGCCTTTATACCCATATTATGTAGGGGCGCTATCGCGCCCCTACATAATAAGTATACAAAACTTATCTATAATAGTTTATCATGTCCTAAGCTGCGTGTATGCCAAATTTCAGATACCTGTGACGAACGAATAACATGTTATCGACGGTGCTGTGTTTTCGAACAGCACACACAGCACGGTGGAAGCTGGAGAGTGCACCAACTAACATAGCTACAGTTCACCCTTCCGACAGACACATTTATTATCAAGTTTCATATGTTTAGCCGTTTACAGTAAGTCTACAAACAGCGTGCTATGGTTGCTGCCAGGAGCGTAGCAAGCGTAGCGTAGCCGGGGGGGGGGGGGCGAGGGGGGCATGCCATCCCTCGAAATCGGAGACAAAAGACAAATTTCTAATGAGTAGCAGCGCGCGAATAAATATTTCGAAAAATTTCTCCGGCGGCGCTCTTTTCAACGAAAATATCTCAAAAACTACCAGATTTTGCTTGAAAATTTCCACCAACTGTTAGTTGCGGTAGAAATTTCAGAGCATTTTTGGCTTGCCCCCTCCGAAATTTTTATCTAGTTACGCTAGTGGTTGCTGCATAACAGTACAGCACGATAGCAGCGCCGCACAGCGCTGCGACTATGCTGATCGTGTTCAGCGGCCCCGATAACCCTAATATGCGTCCCACTAAATGGCCCAAAACTGCATATTTATGCCTATTTTTGACTATTTTCTGTGAAGTGAAGATGTGAATTTCCAAACAGGCTATTTGGCCGGACCAACTCTTTGCCGGCCGCCAGAACGATCCCGGCCAGATATCAAAAATCGCCCTCGTTATGACACGCTACCCATCCCAAAGTTTCTTATGCTACAAGCCGCGTCTCTCCAGCTTGTTCCCTGAGCCCTGTAGCCGTGACACAAAAGTGGCTTTTTTGGCCATCTTAGCGGTCTGGCCACTTTTGGCCGGCCGCACAGCTGGCCGGCCGGGCCGGGCAGTGGAAAATTGTCATTAACACTTATACTACTCTCAGAAAAACCAAACTTCACCGGCTGAAAATGCCCAGATCGTTCAGTTTGTGAGTTAGACTAAGTTAAGGAAGAGTTGTAACTAGGTGTATATAATGATATTTTATTTATTTTATGATCATCCCATATTGAGCTATTAATGAAATGATTTTTGCATTATTAGTATCTTTAATAAAATTTTTTTTTTAAGTGTACTCAAATATACAAACAAGTTAAAAGAGAATTATGAATAAAAACAAATAAAAATCAAATACAAAGAGGGGGAATGGATGTGGATTTTATGAGTGGGGTTGATTTTACAGAGGAACGATAGTATAAATGATAATTACCAGTACAACAAAACGAAAACGGGTGGAATTAGTAAAAGAAATTGACTATATAAGTATAAACATTAAACTAATTTATAGTGCAGGAGAATGGGATTGATGGTAAGAATGAAGGATTTCAGGTTAAGGAAATTCAAAGGTTGAGATTCCGTACTCATAAATTTACAGAAGTAATGAATCTTTCGGCCCCAATCCCTTAGATTCATACTTCGGCAAATTTATGAATACACATAAATGTTATTGGGGCGGGTGCCGAAATCCGTCATCAGAGGGATCCCGGGAACTAAAACGGCTTCCCCAAGCGTGACTTACACGGAAAAAAAACAAACGGTCCTAACTTGTCCGGAATCAAAAACTTTCAAAGTTGAAAATTTTGACCATAAATTTTTGCTACTTGTTGTACTCGCCGAGTAGATTCCAACGATACCCAAATTTGTCTGGTTTCCTTAAGTACCTATATGTATATTTAGCTGGGACGGTGCTCGAACGGGTCTCTAAGGGCCGCGCAGCGCCTTTTACACCCATATTATAGGGGGTCGCTATCGCACCCTCCTATAATACTTTTGAAAGAGTTAGACGACCAGAGTCTTGGCCTGTCATATATCCAACATCAGAACTTTTCTCCAAAATTCGCCAATTATACTCAGTTCTGCTTCCGTCTATAAGAAAGCAAAATGGATTACACATTTCACAAAGCAAATAATAACAAGCAGCCAAAATCTTCCACAAAAGAAAGGGTAAGAAAAGTGAGCGGTGATATGTGTAAAAGTCAAGAGTTCGTCAAGAGTAAGGCGCGGAGTTCCCGGCTTAAACATGATTTTCGGTGCCCACCGCTGTCTGCGTCAGCTTCCCAATGTAGTGACAGATTCCAGGCGACTTAGCGAGAGTCAAACTAGCTATGACTGATGGGGAGAAGCAAAAGAAACGCATATATACAATGGGAAGGCCATTGACGCGTCCGGAAAGAAGAGAGGACGAAAACTCGAGGACATGCGTTACAGGGGCGCACTTAGGGGGATATGGCCCATCCCTGAAACCAGACAAGAAAAAATTGTATTGTCCTTGTCATTGTATTGTATTGTATTGTCTTCGGAGCGAAATTAATTAGATTTTTGTTTAATTTACGCATATTTTTTGCATTTTAAACCTTGTTTTCAATAATTTTTTCAACTGCTGGGGGCTTCGCCCCCAAACCCCGCCAATTTTTTGAGGTCCGCCCCCCCCTGAGAAAAATTCCTATGTGCGCCACTGCATGCATGCCTATATAAATTATGCGCACGCATTGTGTACACACATAATGCAACACACACGTAAATTAGACGCAAATAAATTAGCACACATGTATTGTGTACAATGTACCTACGTACTTTGTGCCCCTATAAATTGCGTATAAACATGAAATCTGCACAAATTCTGCGAGAGCATATTAAATTCTAAACTAAACTAAAAATTCGTGGGACTTTTAGGGATGTTTTCCCGGGGGGCGGGCCCGAAGGGGGATTTTTTGCAAAAAAGTGAGCCAAAAATTGGTACTTTTATGCATATGTAGTTGCTCGTAGAAAAGCTAAACCAGGGTCTTTTTTCAAAATCGGACCTGTGTAAATCTTGTGTAAATTTAAATTTCACTGTGTATTTTTGGTTGAAGCTGTGTAAAATTTAAAAGTGTCGTTTTTCAACTGTAATATAAAATAAAATACATTTAGACGTTATTTTCTTGCTACAATGTTATTTTCGGATCATACAAGCCAAAGTTATGCCAACTGCACTTGTGTAACATGTCGAAAGAAGCCACGCGGGGGGTCTGGGGGGCGGAGCCCCTCAGAAGTTGAGAAAATTTTGTAAATTGCAACAGAATTCATAATGGAAATGTTTAAAAAGATTAATTCATTTAATGTCAAAAATAAGATTGGACAAATTCAAATTTCTGAAAAAACACTTCGCCTACTGAAACGATTTCTTTATTTTTCCAACTTTTTGGAATAATTTTTTCACAAACTTGCTGGTCACGTACTAACGTTCGATGCTTTAACTGCTACTGGGGATGGCTCCATATAGTACAGACACACCAATTATACAACGGAGGGGGGTCTGGGGGGCTCAAGTTGAGAAATTTTTTAAATTAACGGCAGAAACGGCATTGAAAAGTTGTATTCCTTTAGCTTTCGTTTTGAATATTTATTGTGCTAGACAGCAACAATTTTTTGTGGCTCACACTGCTTTTTATGATACATGATATGTACAAGAAACGATATTGAACCGTACATATGTACTAGCTATACTATACTGTCTTACTAATATTTGCACGCTGTACGTAAATAAATTATACCCAACTGGATAAGCAGAAGTATATACTTGCAGAAACAATGGAACACCTATTATCATGTCGCAATGCAGAAAACAATTATACAACGGAGGGGGGTCTGGGGGGCGGAGCCCCCCAGAAGTTGAGAAATTTTTTAAATTAACGGCAGAAACGGCATTGAAAAGTTGTATTCCTTTAGCTTTCGTATTGAATATTTCTTGGGTTGTATGGCAACTATTTTTAGGCTCTGGCTGCTTTTATTATTATATATACAAGAGATAAACAAGAAATCATATTGAATAATACTAGCTTCAGAAAACATATGTATAGTTAAATACGAATAAATACTAGCTATTTACGAATATTCGCACGCAGTACGAAAATATATTATACGCAACTGTATAAGTAGAAGCATTAAGACTTAGGAGAATAAAACACCCATAACCATGTTGATGCAGAAATGCAGAAAACCATTCTAAACCATTAGAAACAGGCGGGGGTCTGGGGGCGGCAGCCCCCATTTAAAAGCTAGAGCTTTTTTAAAACTTAAAGTCTTGAAAACTATTTTTTCAGAGCACTTTTTGTAAAAATTTTCGAAAATTTGGCTGTGTATTTTGTTGTGTAAATTAGTTTTTCACTGTGTAAATTAATTTTTTTTTGTGTAAATACACAGTATTTTACACAAAAAAAACCCTGAGCTAAACGTTCTCAAAAATGCCAGTATTGAGCTAAAAATAGCCATTTTCGAAGAAAAAATCTCCGGCTAAGCCGCAAAAGTTTTGAAAATTTGCCTATTTTGGTAAAAGTTCGGGCTCCCACAAAATCCCGGGAGGGGGCGATTTCGGGGAGGAAAGCATTTTGGGGGAGGTTAATTTCGGGGAGGGGGGCGGAACCCCGGTAAAAAATACCCTGCTATATATATGTGTATATATACGCACTTTGAAGAAGTCCGCCAGATGTAACAGAAATACGGGCCAAAAGTTGTACAGAATCCTTTGGGAGTATTATTTCGGACGGCCCCTCAATTGACACCAGAAGCTGTGTTTCTGAAACAGATTGTTCCTGTTTAACTTCGGGCAATTCTGCATTCATTGAAGTTCCATTTTGTGCCATTATCAAACCTACAACAAATAAGTTAGCACTATAAAGATTGGTATTAAATATATGTCAGCGTAATATAGATTGTGAAATCATTTTAACATAACAATAATTCACAATTTACAGCAAAATACGTATCTGATGAAATCAGTTTTTTGTGTTTTTTTACTGTTTTCGCACACTTCTTAGAAAAACACACTTTAAAACACACCGAAATTTTGAGTTTCAGAAATTTTACTAATTTCCTTAAAAATTTTGAACTACGGAAGACTGTTTGCTGACAAAAGTTTGCGCTTTCGGCGCAATTGTCTCTTCCTTAATTCTTTCAAAGCATCGACGACCTTCCTTTACTTAGGTATATATATTTTGTACTTCTGCTCTTTTTCTTTCGTAAAGTCTAGTATAACACTACGTATATATATATATACGTACGTATAATTTACCACACTATAGTTACATCGTGCAAATCCTTATCAAAATTGTGTAATATGCAAAAGCAAAAAAACTGGTTTATTAAATTAAAAGATTTATGTATATATATCTGCGCTTTAGCACGATTCTATAGCGTTCAATCCCTCAAATCGCACATAGAAGTCAGCATCCATTTGCTTTCACCATCAGAACGACAAAATCCACCAGGAATAAATACGCTGCATGTCGTAAGAACTCGTAAATATATACATTTACATTAAAAACGGAAAAACTCAATTTTTAGAAGAGACACATATTTTCTTAGCAAAACACACCAACTTATTATAGGGGGGCGCGAGAGCGACCCCCTATAATATGGGTGTAAAAGGCGCTGCGCGGCCCTTTAAGACTCGTTCGAGCACCGTGCCAGCTCAATACTGAACGAAACTCGGCAAGTTTGGTATCGTTGGAATCTACACGACGAGTACAACACGTTGCAAAAAAGTTTTGGTCAAAATTTTCAACTTTGAAAATTTTCGCTTCCGGACAAGTTAGGTCCGTTTGTTTTTTTTTTCTGTGTAAGTCACGCTTGGAAAAATGCAATTTTGTGCAGAGGTGTTTGAAATATGTGGACGTTTTCAGCCGAAAAGGTTTATATTTTCCGAATGCCGATATGGTCCCATGTGCCCCGCGCTATATTTTTTCGCTGCCCGGCCCGGCATGCCACCTGTGCGGCCGGCCAAAAGTGGCCAAACGGCGTTTTTGGTCAAAAAAGGCCAATTTTGTGTCACGGCCACAGGGCTCAGGGAACAAGTTAGAGAGACGCGTCTTGCTGCATAAGAAACTTTGGGATGGGTAGCGTGTCATAACGTTGGCCGATTTTTGATTTAGGTCCTGGACCGCTCTGGCGGCCGGTCCAAAGTTAGTCGGTCCAAACGGCCATTTTCGAAAAATTTCTAAGTCCCACAAAGTTAGTCGGTCCAAACGGCCATTTTCGAAAAATTTCTAAGTCCCAACTCTACAGAAGATAGTCAAAAATAGGCCTAAATATGCTGTTTTGAGTCATTTAGTGGGACGCATGTAAGGGTTATTGGGGTCGCTGAACACGATGAGCATAGGCGCAGCGCTATGCGGTGCTGCTATCGTGCTGTACTATTATGCAGCAACCATAGCACGCTGTCTGTAGACTTACTGTAAACGGCTAAACATATGAAACTTCGTGAAAATTGTGTCTGGAGTAAGGGGGAACTGTAGCTATGTTAGTTGGTGCACTCTCTAGCTTCCACCGGGCTGTATGTGCTGCCCCAAACACAGCACAGTCGATAGCAAGTTATTCATTCGTCACTGGTATTTGAAATTCGGCATACAGATAGTTTAGGACATGACAAACTATTATAGATACGTTTCGTATACGTATTACGATGTTACTATGTGGTTGCGCTGCAGTGCAGTGCTGCAGAGGTACAGCACGGCCTATAACTAACTACAGATAAGTTGCAATCGTCCAAAATTTTGCATGCAAGTGCGGCAGAGTATTGCAAATGGTGCCGTATGAGTTTCCTTCACCGACAGTAAAGTTTGTATCTAGTTGCGCTGCAGTACAGTGCTGCTGAAGTACAGCACGGCCTATAACTCGCTACAGGTAAGTTGCAATCGTCAGAAATTTTGTATAAAAGTGCGGAAGAGCATTGCAAATCGTGCCGTATGAGTTTCCTTCGCTGGTAGCAAAGCTTGCATCTGGTTGCGCTGCAGTAGAGTGCTGCTGAAGTACAGCACGGCCTAGAACTAGTTACAGATACGTTGCAATCTTCCGAAATTTTGCACACAAGTGCGGCAGAACATTGAAAATCGTGCTGTATGAGTTTCCTTCACAGACAGTAAAGTTTGGATCTGGTTGTGCTGCAGTAGAGTGCTATATGCTATATACAGTAACTAAAACTATTGCAGCCATTCGTATATACTGGATGTTGGATTTCTGTCAACAGAGAAAAGGGAAGAAATTGGAACTTTTCAAGCTTCTTTGTTCTGTACTTTCGGTTGACAATTAGTGATTGGCGGAATTTTTAAAGTTTCTTTCACACAGCTTTAAGGTTTTTGGTTTTTAATGAGAACCTTAAAAATGAAATAGGACAAGAATAAAAATGAATAAAAATGCTCCGGTGGAGCATGAAAAATGCGGGTGACATTAGGTTGTAAATGGACAGAGGACTAGGTTTTAAAACGTTAATATGGGAGGGACAGGTTGTAAATGCCAGGAGGACTAGGTTAAAAGCGCACTAATATGGACCAGCTTCGCTGAACAACCCATATTCGCGGTCACTCATGCTCCACTCCACATGACATGCGTACTAGTAAGATCTACATTCTTCAGCTTTCAAAGCGAGCGGGACGATTTTGAAATATTAAAGCTGATTTCAAATAAACAATGCAGTTCTGGTAGAAAGGTGTTCAAGGTATTTCTTCTGCACTGTCAGCGCAGAATCTTGTATGTTATTAAGTTGACGCAAAAAGCAGTTGACATCATGTACGTGTATTATATATTAAGTTGTATAATAAGGAGAACCACTACATTACACTTGCAGGCCATGCTGACAAATCGTACAATTTTCCGAAGAACTGCCGATAGCAACAGCAAGCAGCAGCCGATAGAAACTGGGCAATTTTCGCGAATATGGGTTGTTCAGCGAAGCTGGTCCATATTAGTGCGCTTTTAACCTAGTCCTCCTGGCATTTACAACCTGCCCCTCCCATATTAACGTTTTAAAACCTAGTCCTCTGTCCATTTACAACCTAATGTCACCCATATTGCATTTTTCATGCTCCACCGGAGCATTTTTATTCTTGTTCTAAGAATCCGATTTTGAAAAATCCTGTATAGTCAAAGAAAATCAACAATTTCACAGTTTACATTAAAGTGACACGGGATTCTGTGAAATCCCTTACCGTAAAAACGCCCAAGGACGTTTTTTCGGGGGGGGGCGCTTTTTCGGATTACAAAAATCAAATCCGAAATTGTTGCCCATGGGAACTGTTTGGCATAATACGGTAACCATTCTGGGAAACTGTGAAATAAACATGAGTTTCACAATATCTCTAAAAATGTTAGAGACTCTGTGAAATCTCTGATTTCACAATATCACGCTGACATATTATGTGTGCAATCAAACTTTACCACCCAATGTTAAAACCTTGAAACAGTTTATTATATAGCAGCTTAAGTTCATTACAAACAACTCTAATTTCGAATCAATGTTCAGAACAACACACATTTTCTTAAAAACACACTGGGACGCACAGGTTCGATTTTGAAAAACAAACTCAAAGACAACACAACGTACTATTGCTTAGAGGTACCACAAACAGAGAGACATGTTTATCTGAACTGGAAGGAACTGGTTCACAGCTGGAGTAATTATGGGGACAGCTCAACAGAAGACAAGTCGAATCATTATGCCACAGCGCATAATGAGGAGGCGTAACGGCGGACCCATACTGCCTGTCACTGGAGACGGGGAATGAGAGATTGCTATCAGCAGCCGTTGCAAACCATCGCTGACATCCGCTCAGGACGCACTCCTCCAAACTGTTTGCAGATATGTTGACATAAACTCCGGCATGGACACCATCTCGAGGGACCACTCCGGACAGTACGTGATCCAGTCCCGTATCAACACAGCTAGATCCGTTGAACCAGGAAGGGGGCATTGTTGTAGCATGCTCTGGCTGGCGGACATCCCCATTACTATCGTTATGGCTGCAATCTGCCGTTGTAATCAATGCCGACCAAACAAGAAAGAGGCTCAAACAAGACTGGAAGCGTCCTAAGAACAAATAATGGTATATATGACAAGACAACAGGGTTTGCAGTGCTGCACACTAGAATTAATCTGTATGTATACAGCAAATACAGCTGTTTTACAGCAAATATCATGAAGAAACCATCCTTTTATCTTGGCTTATTCTAGTGGGGGGTTGGTGGGGCCCCCCATAAACGACCTTCCCCCCCCCAAATTCGTTCCCCATCCAAAAAATCGCCCCCCCCAAACCAGAGGTACCCGTTTTGGTTCCAAATTTTGCCCCGAAAAATTCGCTCAGAAGGCCAAATTTTCAAAAATTTTCTGGCTCCGCCGAAGATTTTTAGTCTTTTTTTATCTTTTGAAACACTAAATCTGCCTATTTTCGTAATAAAAATCAATTTTTACAGTATATGCCAGAAAAATAGCGCTATTTTTAGCATATTTTTCCTAAAATTTTCGCCCCCCCCAAAATTCCTTGCCCCTCGGACTTTGGGGGGCCCCCTCTCCGCAAAAAAACTCTAGAATAAGCCCGGTTTATGTTTATTAGGGTTGGTTTTTTCCGGTTTTTCCATTTTTTCCCATATTTTACCTTTTTTCCAGTCACCCCAAAATTATCCAGTGTAATAAAAGTTGCGGTGTTTCATGTTTCTGCACGCATATAAGCAGTTTTTAATATATTCAATAGTCAATTAAGGCCCATGTTCATTAATATATGTATATCACCTTATCAGTAAACATTAATTTTGATGCGCGATAGCGCCCCCCTATAATATGGGTGTAAAAGGCTTAGAGCGGCCCTTAGAGACCCGTTCGAGCACCGTGTCAGCTAAATACTCAACCAAACTAGACAAATTTGGTATCGTTGGAATCAGCAAGACAAGTATTTACAAGTAGCAAAAAAGTTTGTCATAATTTTCAACTTTGAAAATTTTCACGATTCCGGACAAGTTAGGTCCGTTTGTTTTTTCCGTGCAAGTCACGCTTGGGGAAGCCGTTTTAGTCTAACTCACAAACTGAACGATCTGGGCATTTTCAGCCGGTGAAGTTTGGTTTTTCTGAGAGTAGTATAAGTGTTAATGTACCTTTTGGACAATTTTCCGCTGCCCGGCCAAAAGTGGCCAGACCGCTACGATGGCCAAAAAAGCCAATTTTGCAAAAAGCCAAAAAGCACCGTGCCAGTTAAATATATACTTAACCAAACTAGACAAATTTGGTATCGTTGGAATCAGCACGACGAGTAGAACAAGTAGCAAAAAAGTTCTGGTCAAAATTTTCGCTTCCGGACAAGTTAGATCCGTTTGTTTTTTCCGTGTTCCAAAGATTTCAACGTCTGAACTCCTTTCAGATTACAGACTAACAATATAACAAACGTGTATATATAGCAAAGAAATCAGATTCTGAAGATAAAAATGTGAAGCGATAAAAGTAAACAGTGAGCAGACGTGCTTTTCGTAGCATAATTTGCTTAGCTTAGAATAATATTTTTACTATTTTAACCTCCAGAAACAGTCAGAGCTCCGCTATGGCCGGCGCTATCAAGCGGGAAAAATTTTTCAGCGCACATCACTACTCATAATAAAGCTAAACAGTACCGAGCTCTATCGTCATTTGGTATAATACAACTGTCCATATTTTGGGGAAGATCAAGCGTATTGCGAACATTAAAATAAATTCCCAAAAAATAGAAAATACATCATCAAATAAATGAAGCTTAGACCAATTGAATATCCATTAGACAACAGGATTCATTAGTCAGCAGCTAAAACGGAATATACGTTTATATATATATCAGTGGCGCGCCCAGAGTTTTCTGACAGGGGGGGGGCGGCACCAAAGTTGAAATTTTTCTTTTCAAACTTATTTCTACCACGTTTTAAATACAAGTTTCACTTTGAGAACAAACATGTGTAGTAGGTGGTTTTATTGATTGGAGTAGTTAAATATAATTAAACATTCATTTAAATACAAAAGCAGGGGGTCTGGGGGGCGGAGCCCCCCAGAAGTTGAGAATTTTTTGCATTCTACACATGAAAGCAATTTATTCTGACCACTTTTTGCTGTTTCAAACAGGGTTTTTCAAAGCGGCCAGTGGGCATTTTATTGGGCAAACTTAGGATTGAGTGGGCAAATTTGGAGATCGGCGGGCAAAATTACAAAATTTTGTTAAGCGAATTTTAACCTAAATTTTAACATTGTTTTAATTAATAACGTGTTTACGTCGAATACGTTATGTTCGTTTACGTTAGTACGTTCGTTTACGTTAATAACGTCGAATTTCCTGTTGTTTCTTTAATTGTGCCGTAAGCAATCGTAATAACAAAAGCAGCAGGGGGTCTGGGGGCGCAGCCCCCCAGAAGCTGAACGAAGTATTTGATTTTGATATTTTTGCACATGTTTTGGGCCATACTTTCGATTTTCGGCAGTTGCATTCTTCTGCGTAGTTGCTTATAATTTAGCTTGAATTGCAAAAGATTTTATATACAAATTTTTTAACATTTCTAGGAGACATATATATACATTTACAAATAGACAATAAGTGAACTGAAGTAAGGTTAATCCAATTACAATTTAGCAGTGACACAGGCACCCCTGCGGGGGTCTGGGGGCGGCAGTCCCCCAGGAAAACATATTGAAGATTTTTTGAAAATTAGAAAAAAAACCGTAATAGAAATGATCACTTCTTTTACTTCTGTGGTCCAATTTTTCAGTGGACAAACTGCTGGGCAAATTTAAATTTGAGTTGGCAAACTTTTTGCCGAGCGGGCAAATGCACCCAGTTTTGCCCAAAAAAACCGTGGTTTGAAATTATCTTAGTTGTCTTCTGGCTGGCGCCATGGTTTCTCCACATGAGGTGTGTACACTAGCGTCGCCAGAAAAAAATTTCGGAGGGGGGCAGTCCAAAAATGCTCTGCAATTTCTACCGCACCTAAACAGTTGGTGGAAATTTTCAATCAAAATCTGGAGCTTTCTGAAATATTTTCGTTAAAAAGTAGCGCTGCAGGCGAAAATTTTTCTAAATATTTATTCGCCCTGCTGCTACTCATTAAAAATTTTTCTTTTGTCCCCGATTTCGGGGGGGGGGCATGCCCCCCCTCGCCCCCCCTCCCCACGGCTACGCGCCTGGGTGTGTATATATACGTCTCAAGCTTGTAAAATTCAAACTAAGCAACGCAACGTAGTTATAATAAACCGGGGTTCTGCTAAAAGCTAGAGCTCTTTTTAGAAAGTAGCACCAGTTTGGAAATTTTTAGAGCCATTTTGTGGAAAGCGGAATCAAAATTTGACTGAGCATTTGTGTATACATTCTAAAATTACATTTTAATACATAATTACAGTCAGTATTATATACATAATTACATTTTAAATAGCATTTTTAAATTTAAATTTTGTAAAAAGTGTGCATATGCACTAATGGTGGGCACCTGATATTCTTTCATATCTGAATATCCTCCACTTTACGCTAACATAATATATCCGTATATCCGGTAATCCGCCTATTCGAAACTTAAGTTCAAGAAAATTTTTTGATTTTGCAGTTAAAATTTTAATATTTCTGTCATTTTTGGTACGCAGCGAATTTCTATCATACAGTCAAGCCACAACCTTTCATTCAGAAATATCAGAAACATTTTAGAAGAAATTGATCACTATTACGCACAAATCAAATGCAGAAAAACCATGATTTGAAAACATTATTTAGTATAACTCAAGCGTAAGCACAAAGAAACGTTTATATAATTGAAAGTCAGTCACCCCGCCCCGTATGCTGCCCTAAAAACACACAAAGAATGGTAATTCGCGCCGAAGGCGCGAAAATTTTTGTTTTTCCTGCTTTTCCTCCTTCCTGCATCTTAATTTTTCTGACCTTCGAAACCTGACAGGGGGGGCGGCCGCCCCCCCCCCTTGGGTGCGCCCCTGATATATATATATATATATATATATATATATATATATATATATATATATATATATATATATATATATATATATATATATATATATATATATATATATAATATTATATATATATATATATTTACAAGTGGGAAAAATGCTCCTTGCAGTCGCATGAAAAATACAATATGAGCCAGAAGGACAGCATTCAATTCGAGAAAAGACAAGATCTAAAATGTATATATAATATGAGACAGCATTTAATTATGTAAAGGACAAGATTGAAAAGTTTAATATGAGCAGCTCGCTTTCTCGGGCTCATATTGACGCCTTAGGAACACAGTTGTATCTGCAATTAATTTACATATGACTGAAATCTGTGGAACAGATCTAACAACAAAATCTAAGCCGAGCACACGGTAACACAACATCTAATCAAGGGTACGCTGGATATGTTTAAACCAGAAGTTATTGCAGTCACAACATGCAGACTTAATATAGCAAGTATATATATACTTCAAATACTAAAACCATACCCATAACGTTCGGAAAACACGTTGATTTTCAGCACTACCATACTGCAATGCAACCATCAATTTCTCTGTGACAGGCCCACTTTGCGAGTAAATGCTGTCAGAATCATATGAACGAAAACACGAAAGGGCAAAGAAGGAATGAAACACCTTACGGGCTATATATCTGTGAGGCGTCAATATGAGCCCGAGAAAGCGAGCTGCTCATATTAAACTCTTCAATCTTGTCCTTTACATACGTAATTATATAAATGCTGGCTCATATTATATATTTTAGATCTTGTCTTTTCTCGAATTGAATGCTGTACTTCTGGCTCATATTGTATTTTCATGCGACTGCAAGGAGCATTTTTCCTACTTGTCCTATTTCATTTTTGGGAATGAGGGAATGCGTAATGTGTTAATATGGTTTATTGACCATAACATTAACGCATACTGTTAAACTAAATGCTACCCCAGTAACTTGAACCAGGAACCGGTTCACGGTTGAACCAGTTGAACCAGATGAACCTGACGAGATACTGCGTCGGTCGACAATATGCTCATCGTGTTCAGCGGTCCCGATTTACTAAATGGCTGTCATCAAATGGCCGAAAATAGCCGTTTTTCGGGACTTTTCCCAACTTTGACCCTGGGCGAGGAACCACATGCGCCATGCAGCCCGAGGGTCACATCCGTCGGTTTCGGCGATATGCTCATCGTGCTCAGCGACCCCGATTTGGGGGACCCCTCCCACCAAATGGAGGAGTCGCCGACCCCCCCTAAAAATTTTTCCTACCCCTCCCCCCCAAATCGATTTTTTCAGACCCCTCCCCCCTAAAAATTTTCAAAGCCCTGCCTAAATTTTTAAAAATTTGTTGAAAATTTTTAGCTAAAAATTCGAAATTTTTTCAAAAAATTCCAAAAATTAGCGAAAAATTGCTAGAATTCGGTTAATTAAGCTAAAAAAGATCGTTAAAAATAGCTGTAATTTGAGAAAATTTTTCAATTTTTTAACGAAAAACTAATTTTTCGCCGACCCTCCCCCCTCGAAAATTTTTCTTACCCCTCCCCACAAATCGACTTTTCGCGACCCCCCTCCTCCTTTTTTCGCCAAACCCCCCTCCCTACTTTTTTCTGAACTCCCACCCCCACTTTTTTCGCCAGCCACACCTATGATTTTAAGTGAAAATTTGACAAAATTTTTTTCAAAAAATGGCCATTTTTGGACAAAATTTAGCTAACTTTTTGGCTCCAAAAAGGGCCGGGGGAGGTTGGGTTGGGTGGGTGTAGCCGAAAGTTGGGGGAGGGGATGTCGAAAATTCTTGGGGGGCAAAGCGGGTCGAAAATTTTGGGGGGAGTACCGTACCCCCCAACCCCCCCCCTGGTGAAACTCAGAAGTTGAAGAAACTTTTTGTTTTTACAGTAAAATTGCTCTCCGGATCTTTAAATCTTTTCATTTTGAAATGAGAAAATTTTTAAAAAAACAACACATTTTTAGGCCAAATAGCAATTTTCTCCGAAAAATCTCATGATGGATTTCAAGCTTGTTCTTCCTAAATGCAATAAATATGCCGCCAGCCACTTTTCGAAAGCCCCCGCTTCCCCCTAGGGAGGAGGTCGGTGGGTCGGTCGCCCCCACTTTCAAAACCCTACAAAATGCCAGTATATATACAGGGAATTTTTCACAGGGGGGGGGCGGCCCCTCCCCTCAAAATGGCCTTTCCGCTTTCCCCCCCCCCCGAAATCGCCCCCTCCCGGGATTTTTGCTTCCCCCCCCCGGGATATTTGGAGGCACAATTTTTGCCAAAAATAGGCCAATTTTCAAAAATGTTCCGGTCATCGCCGAAGATTATTTCGTAAAAATAGCTATTTTTAAACAAA
>JASAND010025501.1:0-10403 GCA_030248195.1 Trissonchulus latispiculum
AAGAAAAATCAAATTGCAGAACGAGGTTTTGGCACATCTAGTCAGAGATTGCGGCAGTTGTTTCTATTGTTGTTTCAGCAATGTAGTGTTTGAGGCCGGCCGGCCTACGACTGGCCACCGGCTGGAATGCAGATCAACATCATAAATTTACAATTTAGAGCAACTAAGCTTAAAATAAACACAAAATTGAGCTGTCCTAAAAAGCAGAAACTACTCCTTGCTCTTCATCATTTTCTAGGTCCAGGTCCGACAGTACTAGGACGAATACTGGATAGATATGCGTCAAAAAGGGCCATTGTTTGGAAGCTGGAGCTGAGTATTTAAACAAAAACTGTAAAAAAACCTGGTTTTAGTCTGGCCTGTGCAGTCAGTGTACATGTGCGCCCATATTTTCTAATGTATCATCCAAAATTTAATATCTTGGCAGTCATAATAACTGCAAACAGCTCCAGGCCGATATAGCCCGTCAGCCTACGGGCTGACCGACGGCTGGCCGGCGAGCCTCAAACACCTTCTCCAAATAGAAAGGGTATATATTGTTGTATCTTTAGATAATCATCTGCAGATCCTTTAACTTGAAAACATAATATGGTCGAACACCGTTACACATGACATTGAAAGAAAGACTGGCCATTTGTTCTTAATGTTACATAATTCATTTGTTACATAATTGCAACATTATGCACTCTTGATAGAATAGCGGGCAGAGCTCAGTAATTGTTTTACTTACTTCAGGTGTCTTTGGAGGCTTCAATTCTGCCTTCTTTGGGGGCTGAGGACTCTTACTTCTGCTTCGTCGCTACAAATTTACAGTCTCATATATATTTATACTACTGGAGAAATCTATCAGATCAGTTGCTGCTGATTATTTTCGCTGATTGCTTATTTCAACTATCTGCAGAATCGCAGCATGTACGGCCCATGTCAAGATAAAAGTTAGAACCCCAGAACCCCCATCAGAAAAAAAGGTTCTCAAATTTTTTTCATGCGTTTGCATCCAGCACTTTCATTTGTACGTGACTACGTGGCGGATCCTTTCCTTCAGCAGGTACTTCAGCAGACATGATATGTTTGTAATATGTATATATATATATATATGTATCTCAATCATCAAATTTGTAGCATATAACCGGGGTGTGCTTGGGGGGGGGGGTCCTCCTGGCTTTTCTCATAAACTTAGACTGAAAATTCTGTGATGAAACATCCAATATCCACAATATGGGTATCAATCGAAAGCTGACGACAAGAACAATAAGTTGGTCCTTAATGACCAGACAACGCGCACACTTTTCGGTACACCCGGACTCCAGAACCCTCAGAACTTCCAGCAAACACTTAAAACTAGGCAGTAGAGGATCAAATCTCCTGAAAAAATTTCAGAACCCCCAGAACCCCAAGAACCCCCATCAAAAATTTGAAACTAAATATATGTAGTCACGGATCAAATCTCTTCGAAAAGTTAAGAACCCCAAGAAACCCCAGAACCCCCATCAAAAAATGAAACTAAACATAGTTATAGATCAAATCTCTACAAAAAATTAAGAACCCCCATAACCCCAAGAACCCCCATGAAAATAAAAGCTTCAAGAAAATCAAGTGGAAGATCAGAACGCATCAAAAAGTGACTTTTATCTTAACATGGGCCGCATGGGCAGCAAACGCTGTTAGTCTGCAAGGCGACAGCAGATGTCCCAAATTATTTCGACAAACTGTATATGTACGTAGGTAGTTTATGCGTATACAGTCTATAAATCAGTTTCAACAAACCTTAGGTTCTACTTTTTCTGGCGGCTTCAGCTCTTCCTTCTTTTCTTCCGCTTTGGGTTCCGGAGTTTTGTCCTTCTTCTCCGGAGTTTTATCCTTCTTTTCCGCAGGCTTCTTTTTCTCCGGTTTAGGCTCCTCTTCTTTCTTCTTCTCAGGTTTCTTTTCTTCTAAAATCGATCGATTAACGCCAACAGGCATTTTAATTAACTATGTGTTCGCCTAAATAGGGCTAACGACAACATTAAATTTAACATTAAAATGAGCTTACTTCACCGCAGTTAATTTTCCCAAATTTCAGCTGCGCCCCAGCGAAAAGAAAACTGGCGAACAATTGGTGTGTCACCTTTTCAAAACGCGCTTCTGCGCATAAAGCTGCTACAGGTAGAGATGAACATTTCGGCCCGCCGGCCCAGCCCGGCCGAGAAAGTTTTCAACTGAAGGCCGGAGCGGGCTGAAACGGGCCGGATCAACTCTAGAAAATGTTGTAAAATCACTAAAATTAGCTACACATTTACTGATTCTCGCTATTTTATGGCAAAATTTAACATTTCATAGCATAACTTAGCCTCTCTATCTTGCATTGAAGTCCTTGAAATAATATTGTCAGTGGAAAAATTTCTTTTGGCGGGCCGGGCCGGGCCGAATTTCGGAAGGGGCCTGGCCGGGCCGAAACATTTTGCCAGCGGGCAGGACCGGGCCGGACCGAGCAAAATTTGGAGCGGGCCGGGCCGGGCCGGGCAGAAAACATCCGGCCCGTGCTCATCTCTAGCTACAGGATCTTCCAAATAGAATAAGTTTTTTTATGTTAACACTCATGGCGGTAGTTATTGGTTGTTAGATGACTACGATTTCTTGCTACAAATTGTCAAACTGAAATCATAAATTGACGAAGACCACAAAACATTTCTTATCTTAAAGCTGGGAGTTAAACTACATAACAGAACAGCTGTCGTTGTGTTCCAATCTTGCTCGAACATCAAGTTACAACTACGGGTTATCTAGTAAGGGTTGCTTGCAAAACGTCAGTAGTACATATTCAAGTAAAAATACAGACAATGGTGAATAGCCAATTTTTGCAACGATGTAGTAATCATTAGCAGAAACATCAACATGAGAAAGCCATTTTCTCCCTCATATGTTAGAAGAAAAAGAACATAAAAGTTTTGGAACCAGTTAGCTACAAAGCTACGTCTAAAGGGAAGACTAGCGTTTAAAACGCAGAAGGTCTTATTTTTGCCACTCTTAAAAACTGCTCAATGTTTTCGCTGGAATATTCAATATTCATTTACAAGTGCCGTTATGTACATTGCATCGACACACCTGACAAAACGAGGAATTGCTTTGAAGTATTCATCTAATTCTTCCACTTTGTCGGGAATTTTTGTTGAAATTTAAAGACAAATTATGACCAGACTTGGTCCAAGTTATGAAAGCAAAACTGCAGGAAAATGGAATACCGCTAATGCTAAATTCGTTAATTAAAACTTTCAAATATTAATAGCTATGGACTCATCATCCGCTTTGAGTTTAGCTCTAACTGTACAATAGTTAGTTCACTGGAGATTGTCAACTTTAGCATAGAAATTCACTGTAAAAATACAGTTTACCTTAAAGAACACGAAATCTACAAAATTCAACGCTATAAAACTATAAAAACTACATAAAACTAAAACTAAAGTGAATTTGAAACAGTGCTGTATAGCTTATATAGAAATTCTTTCAAATGTTCAACTAAAGCCTCGATTCAACTAGTAGAGCGAGAGCTCCCTAAAGGTAGCAGTGCCACTTAATGAGACAGTGCTCGAATTGTTTCATCCAGCTAGCAAATGCGCTAAATTGAATGAGGCACAGATTAACTTGATTGAGCCGGTCGCAGTTTATGAGAAAAATTATAGTTTTGGGTGGCACTGCTTACTTCAGGTCAACAGTGCCACTTTTGATGCATTCGCTTATATTTAAACGATAAACTGCCATTAACGTGCTGGTATTGAGCCATAGTTTAAAATCCAATAGTTCGCTCTCTTTTTAATAAAAAAATTACAAAATTAAGTAAAGTATCATCCTTGGATGGTGGTGATACTTAGGCTATCCATTGGCTTCGCCAAATGGTTTGAAATTGAAGAGGCAGGAGCATAAGGTGTACTGGGGGCAGTGGTGGTGCCAGGGGAGGGCCCCCCCGGGCCTCAAGTTTACTTTGGGGGGGGGTATTCCTTCCAAATGTTTAGGTTAGAGCGAGTACATTATGCTCTGCTGTCACTGGCAAAATATCCCTTCAAAAAGAACTTACTGCAAGCCTGAGCATAAGCCTTTGAATACTGTAGTCCAAAAGTAATGACATGGTTGTTTTTTTATTGTAGGAGCAATCATTCCTCCTGATTATTATTCCTAGAAACTTTAAGTTTACAGAAAAATTTTGTTTGTTTTTTTGTTTGGTTTTGTTTTTCGAAGAGTTTTTCGAACAAAATTATATATCTATTATGAAAATTTTCAACTGTAAACTAATGAAAGAACGAACGAAACTAAGATGTGTCACTACAATGAAAACTAAAATTTAAAATTATCTCTGTAAAACCTTGCTCAAAGAGTTCCTTTGCCACACTGACAATTCTATTCATATGTAACAGCATTTCAGGTATTGAAGCTTCAGGGAGGTCAGCTCGTGTTCAAGGTTTGCTTTGCTTATATCTGCGATTTTAGTCTAGTTGGGGATACAGCCCATGTTCATCAAGCAATTTATCGGCAATTCTGTTAACAAGGAACTGCAATCAAGCACAAACCTTTCTCTTCCACAGTTACAAGGCAGCTGGTCTGTGCTTCGCCGTAGTCATCTTTCACAATACATTTGTACAGCCCAGAGTCGTCCAAAGTTATCTGAGTAATGTTAAGAGTCGCTACTGAGCCAACCAGTGACGATCTGAAGTTTGATTGTTTTTCAATGGACTGTCCATTCCTAAAATATTGTTCCTAATATTGACGCTCATAATGACTATTTACGGATACACCTTCTACTGACGACTACAGCAACGAGCTACAATTAGTGGTCCGCAGTCCACACATGAAAAGTTATACAAAGGATCCAGAATTTCATTACTACAAAAGAGTAAAACATAGACCCCATACATTAACATAGGGTCGGGTGCTGGGGGGGGGCTTGTCCCCAGAAAATTTTGAGTGGGCTTGTACCTTGAACAAAAATTTTTAGGGGGGGCTTGTACCTCAAGAATAAATTTGGAAAATGTTTCGAAACATTAACGGTAATTTTATTAAAATTTGCAATTTTTTATCAAACTTTGCAAGAAATCTTCAATTTTTTGAAAAAAGTTCAAAATTTTGTCCGATTTTGCTGAAAAATTAAACATTTTTGCTAAAAAATTCCGGCAAAGCCGGAAATTTTTTGAAATTTTAGTGTAAAAACTAATTTTTTCCGGCTATTTTTACCTACCCCTTGGCCATTTTTTCGTTACCCCTTGTCCCCGACGGCGGTAGGGCTTGTACCTTGTCCGGGTTTGGGGAGGGGGCTTGGACCCCACCCAGACCCCCCGCGTTAACCTATGATAGACCCTTTCCGTTTAGGGAGGGAGTAGTCAGCAACATCAAACAAAGTGCAGAGATCCCCCTCCATATGCGGAGACAGAGCAGAGTGCTGTATTGTGACGAGATTGCAACCGATACTGTAAATACTATAATACAGATAACTGTAAAAGTTTCCATGTGCAGATTGCAGAATGGTATATAACTAGTAGTATTTCAGTTGAAACGAACGAGTTAGTTCTTGAACAAGACTATAAAAAGTAAAGCTGCTCAAATAGCCACATGTAGAACAGAGTACTTCTTTATTGTAGCTTGTTTCAGCTAAGTTTCAAACGTAGTTTTGGGGGAGGGTCGGCGAAAGAGGCACCGCTTAAGGGGAGAGTTTGCAAAAAGGTATCCAATTAGGAAGCGATGGAAATCAACAAACCTGGTCCAAGCGAAAATCCCTTTCCTGTTTGGAGGGGTGAGAATATGGGAAATCTTTACGAATTGGCTTTCTACCCTTCAATCCCCGATTGAGAAGGGGGGCCTGCAGTCTCATTGACTGCTGCTAACCACCTCACCGAAAGCGGGGGGCGTATCATCCCACTATCAAATGGTGAAACATTCTTTTTTATAAACATGCATTTTGACAAGTTTTTACTCAATCCTTGACTTTTTACACAATAATGAACATAGCTTTTGAGTGGTTTCGTTCACTAGCTCAAACTGGGGTGGTATTGATGTCATTCGAATATCAGTGCAGTACTACAGCAAACGGGGATAAATTTTGTATGCACAAATTTACAAACGTGAGACAGTACCTAATCCAGCTAGTTGTAAGTCAGCCGTCAGGCGAAGATAAGCTAGAACGCTAGATAAGCCAACTGGCTTGATTTTCAAAAAATCCAGCCAACCCTAACTGTTTCTGCGGCTTAAAATCAACTTTGGACAGTTCATCTTCTCCTGAACGGAATCAAACTCCTCATCATCGTTTGCAAATTGGAATCATTGTGTACTTTTGTGCCAAGTCAGGGCATGGCAGGCCAGGTCAGATGTTTCGCATCGCAATAATTACTTCATCAGTTATTGCCGGTGAGCTTACTTGAACCAGGTGATTTTGGTCGATGTCTTGTGAGATTTCACTTCACATTTTAGGTCCACTGATCCACCTTCTACCACATTCTAAAATAATATCGAAACAAGCGGTTAGTGTGTAGAAATTGCTTGATCCACAAAAATTTCAAAACTATGCAAAAGCTATTGCCAGTGAACCTCATCAGTTATGTTAAATTGGTTCATGAATGAGTAATCTGAAACATTGGTGAGTGAAGACAGTTACAAACAGTCGATTATTTAAATATAGTCAACACTAATAAATGGTTAGTTTAGCTAGACAAACGTTAACACACAATTATAAAAGCAATAATAGAAAAGATTACACCGTGTTTGTCAAAGTCCTAAATATCCTACCTTCTGAAATTAAGTCAATTTTGATGCATTTAGCCGGACACCAACATCGTTGTCATCATAGAACAAACACAGACATTAATAATCATAATTTAACAACCAATCTTATTAAAAGTTTTGCCACATCATCCTGACTGACTGTAGAAAGGTATGGATTCCGGCAAAACAAATTTAGCAGAGAGATGGAATAATTGTCTTACAAATGTAATCATGATCAGGTGAGCCTGTCTTCCAGGATGCACAATTGATTACTGCATTTGGAAGTTAACCGAAAAAGCAATTAGGAATAAAGTTCGCACTCTTAAACGTATTTTGGTTCATCTGTACCATGCTGTTGCCAGATATAGTAAAAATTTCATTTAAGCGAAAAGATTGTAGGTGTATAGATTTAATATCACTTCCATTTTTCATTTTAAAATGTCAATTGATTAAACTGCAGAATGGTGGTGCAACTTCTTAATAAGACGTTTAAGTTAGTTACTTGCTTACATAAACAAACAATATACAGCAACAATTAACAGAATAAAGCGCACACATCTGTTAATTAAGCTTATCCTTCTGTTATAGCAATTAAACAAGTTTTTTTAATAAAAATTCACTATCGTATGTATAGATCATTCCACAATCGCCAATCTTGCAATGCAAAAACTTGACCAATTCAGTTAAAATTTGGTCTGGGTTTGTTTTCGACAATGCCAAATTTATCATTTTAGAATTCATCGGAATTCAAGTTTTCACGTAGTTTATCGAATCTCAATGAAGGCCAAACCCAAGACGAATGAAAACATTTTCGCCTCCGATTTCGGTGAAAAGCTAAACAAAACTAGAATGACTTCGAACTACTGTTCTGCCAAACTGGTAACCTGTAACAGCTTTTAAACGAAATCACTGATTGACCCGTGGTCACAAACATGCCTTACCAAATGTTAGATCAAGTTGCAAATTTTCAAATGCAAACTGGAAATTTGCAGCGCTGGGCAAAGGTTTTATATAAGAGGCTTCGCTATGTCGTTCTCGAAAATTTTGGGTTGCCCAACAACTAAGAACCGACAAACGGAAACCGACGTTCGGTGTTCATACGACCGAATTATTAAATTGCAAAGAAAGAAAGAGAAAGCATGTTCAGAAAAATCAGTATGCTGATTCACTACTCAAAATACAAGCTTATATTAATGAGATTATGCCATCGCTAAGCAAATATGTGATATTTAATGCAATATGCAATCTTGCGTCATCATGCATTCCTTTAATAACGATAAAGTTACCTTGCTGTATAAGGGCTCAACAAAATCCGGAGGGCTTCTGAAATAAGAATTAATAGATATGCAATTAACTATTTTATTAAACTGATAAAATGTGTCCGTTCAACCCATTTATGTTCAACCCACTGTTTAGTCAGTTCGTTTGTAAAACAGAAAAGCTTTCTGCATTTCTTGCAGTAATTTTACGAAAGGGCAAAGAGCAGAGCTTTAATTAGTAATGCATTAATAAGAGATATGAGTCATCTGTGCTATTAAAGAAGCATCTATAAGTTAAGGCGTTCACGAAATAAAATATAAAGTTATGTCAAACAGTTCAACTTGGAAAGTTTATACGGGAAAAGACTTACGGTTTCTTCGATTCGGTCTCTTTCTTTTTCGGGGGCGCTGCTGCTTCAATCTTTTCAGCACTGACATCTTGATCTTCTATCAGCAACTTTTCTTTGGAAGGCGGTTCGGGGCTTTTCACTTTTTCTGGTGACTTCTTTTTAGGTTTGGGTTCCTCTTTCTTCTCTTCCTTCTTTTCTTCTATTTTCTCAGGTTTCTTTTCTTCTTTCTTTTCGGGCTTCTTTTCCTCCTTTTTCTCCTCTTCTTT
Source organism: Trissonchulus latispiculum (assembly GCA_030248195.1). NCBI lineage: Eukaryota > Metazoa > Nematoda > Enoplea > Enoplida > Ironidae > Trissonchulus > Trissonchulus latispiculum. Next base: position 8,599 of record JASAND010025501.1, read on the forward strand.
AGGCTTCTCTTTCTCTTCTTCATCTTGTTTTCCCTTCTCTTCCTTTCTAAAGATGTTCATATACAATGTTTTATACAACATTTTACAAACCGCAATATATTTTAAAACCAGGTAATATTTGCCTCTAAGTTTCTTCAGACCTACCTACCTGTTTCTATGCTGCAAGAAATAGTCAGAATATATCCGAAATGTGGACATTATAGGTGTACAAAAGTTAACTTCGAGATCCGTCATGCATGACTCATTAATGTATGCAATACGACAGATTTTAAACATAATTTAAGAGAACTGTCCAAGGAAGTCATCAGTGGTTGGAACTTGTATTGGATTTTGGTAAAAATGGGGGAGGGTCTCTGTGGACCCGTCTGGGTGCAATTACCCCTTCTGTCCTTTGGTTCAGGGTATTACAGGGCCTTATATGGACAGTTTTCCCAGTGGGTGAATGGCTCGCTGTTTGCCCTTCTTGTGTCCATGGGGTAACTGCGGTGTAGCTGCAGCTGCTGCTATTGCTGGTTATATCGAAGATGTTATGGTTGAAGACAGTGGGATTCTCGGGTATCTGTGGATCTATGACATTATATATATATATATATATATATATATATATATATATATATATATATATATACAACGGAGCCGGACGAACGCACAGCCACCAATTTTTACTGATCAGCCATGGCTGTCTCCATCTTAAAGTATCTTAAAGTAATTATAGATTACAGTAACCAAAGTCAAAACCTACCCTTCCAAGTTAAGATTAATATTAGCGTTGGCTTTTCCCGTTGAGTTTTCTACCATAATTATGTACAAACCACTGTCGTCAGCTTTCGGATTCTAAAAAGAAAGAAATACCGCCATAAATGTGGATCAATCATCACAATGTTTTCGACCCCGACTTCAAATCTATCAAATCAATTAATTTCGCATAATTTCATTCCTATTAAGGTTTATTCAACGTTGAAGACAATAAATCAGAACTATGGTGTTTTGACAAGTGTTATGCGAACCAAACTCAGTTTTATAACTTTTTGGATTTTGTACTTGGCTCAGCATCGTTTCCTAGTATCCCCAACCCAGTGCTAAAATGTTTAAACTTGACCAATCGAGCTAAAATTTGCTATGCATTGGTATGTTCTCGACCACGCTGTGTTTAAATTATCACAAGTATTTACTTCACAAAAGTACATTTTTTGATTCTTGGTGGAAACTGAAAAATATTTTATCCCCGATTTTTCTGAAAGCTGCATATAGGGGTTTTCTGAACCGCTAGAGACAAATGGAGAGGAAATAATGGGAATGTTGGGATGGGAGTCAATCTGACCGATATGTAGTATAAGTTTAAATGAGTTTGAGTGCACTGTGTTCAAAGGCGGTCAAACACAACAAAAGTTTTGATTTCGATTGTTACAATTTTTCTTTTAATTCGCGAAGAGTGTCCAAACGGAATTAAAATTTTAGTCTACTGTTGTAGTCTTTGTTTTGTTTACTGAAAAGTTATATGGAGCACGATGACAGCTGCCTTCGGGGTGACTGCGGATATTTCAGCATTGCTGACACTGGCCAATTAACGCACTCTAGTCTGGCTTGGATGCCTCGTCTTTTGTTCTTGGCCTTCACTTATCCTCTTCCTCAACTACCCCTTATCCTCTACGAAAGACTCCCGTCATTATAATGGGGGGAGTCTACATCAGATCGAACATGTACATAATATGCATACCCCTGTATGCAACTTTTCAGCACAACCGAAAGCAAAACTTTTTCAGTATTTGAACGTGGTAGAAAACATACCCATACAAGTTTCAGCT